>JAIGNY010001754.1:20000-23684 GCA_020152595.1 Chiridota heheva
CTCTTATGTCCAAAAACTATTTGTAAGGGTGAGGGTTCGTGAATTTTTTGGATTTTGTGCGTATATGTGTGTGTGTGTGTGTGTGTGTGTTGGATGGAGGGGAAGGGGGGGGCAACATTTTACTTGCTCCACCGGTTCATACGTCACTGAAATATCCAGTATAAACCAACAGGATAAAATCTCTTTTGAGGAACCATTGATTTTTAGAAAAATTGCTGAAGAAATGGATCCGTCCATAATCTAGTTGACCTTATTTGAAAAAAAGTTTCTTTAAAATAGGAAAGAGAAGATTGGGGGTAGTTTTCACAATAGACGCATTTTTTCAGAAGGGGTATAATTGTAATATCCAGTGCATGCCTTAAACATGCATGTTGATGTAACTTGTTGCTTTTTTAATGCTATACCATTTACTAACAAGATTTTGTGGGATTACTTGCCTTTTGTCCATCATAAAGATTGCTTAGAAGCTTTTGTAAAATGTTTGAACTGTTTCAATTGTGTTTCCTGTAGGACCCAGATCAGTGCCTTCCCTTGAATGATCCCGATGCTTGCAGGAATGTGCAAGATGGACCATTTTGCCGTTCAGAGTGTCCACAATCAAAATACCCCGATGCAAGTGGAGTATGCCAATTCTGCGATGAAAACTGTGTTGACGATGCGTAAGTTAAAAATTAATATGTTTATGAATGACATCCATACGGGAAGGATAGCTCCATTCGGAATTCCCACAAAATTTAGCTTTGTCCCCACTTGCACCCCACCCCACAAAAAAGTATTTGGACCAATTATGTTTGTTTACAGGGCCGCCGAGAGGATCGCGGGACCAGGGGAAAATTGAAAATCTGGGCCCCAAATCGAAAAATTATGAAGAGCAATAACAAAACAAAATGTCATCACTTGTTTCTGTTCCAATTTTACACCGTTTTCGCCATTGGCAAGCATGGATTTTTGCCAAATTTTGGGTCACCTCTGTTTGGATGCACAATCTTTTTCTTAAACTTTATGGGCCCTTGTGGTCCGGACCTTCTAGGACCCCGGGGCAGGGGCAATGCCTCTTTGACCCCTCTTGGTGTACATTATTGTCATAAAGCGTTTGGTCTCGTATATTTGAACCAACTTTGAACCTCCTCTATTACCAACTTTCTGTCAAACTTTGATTAGCATCAAAAACTTAAGTGCCAAAATTCAATACCTGTTTAGAGTTGGATACTTTTTCAATAATTTTTTACGTGTTACATGTCCATAAACTTTAATTAATAATCTGAAATATTAACTTTTGAAAATTGCATTCAATGAGGTTTCTTTTCTCTCAAGTAGATTTCAACAACTTGAAGATATATTGTATTTGTATAAATTTCAGAGGTTCTTTCGTTATTATTTATGATCAAGGAACTTATAATAATTATTTGAATAAACAATTAATACAATCTACAATGCTTGAAAATACAATATATTTTACTAAAGCAGTGTTTTTCCTTTACCAGATTTTCCAAAGTATTCGAGGTGCTCAGGTCAGCAATCTCTGTACTTTTTGGTTGAGCATCCACATGCCAGTTCTTCTTCGCCTCTGAAAACATGACGTTCCATCGTGACCAATGAGAGACAAGTATCCTGCGGACATTCATCGAAATAAAAAATGCGTTAGATGTCTAAATATTCATAAAAATACATATTACTTGATGTCATTTCTTTTCCATTTAAGAACGCTTTTGTAAAAATATTTTGTAGCTCATCGTCTTGGTAACCGCAGATGAAGCATATATACCCATTTTAAAGGTACATGGACGCGTAGAAGCAACGCTTCGTAAATTGCTTTAACAGTTTGATATTGATTAAAAAACATCATCATAGTCATATAGTAGTAAAAATGTCATTAAAATCGTTTAAACTTTGACCATTTTACAACGTTTTCAAATTTCAAGCACAATTTGCATATTTTAGGCAACTTTTGTGATGTATCACAGGCTGACAGGGTGGCGCCCTTGAGATTTTCTTCTATAAATCCTTTGCCTATAAATGTCTATCATAATTCTTTGAAGTACAACAAATTCGGACCAAATTATAGATCAAAATTTAGACCAAAATATAGACCATGCAATCAAATTGGAGTTGACTTTTCCATCATTATTACTGACTGAGGTAGAAGAAATTTCAAGAATTACATGGAGATTTTAAGTTGCTCGCCCACTCACATATGTCACAAATTTCAAATGAATACAAAAATTGATTAAACTTTGATCAGCCACAACCCAAACACTAAAAGTGTTTTATTTTTCAAAATGTTAAACTAATCTGCTCAGATTTTGACTCTTTTAAACAATATGAAAATTGAATAAATTATAATCTAATGAAATAGTACTTATCAACATTATGAAATTTCACAAACACAATTTCCATTTGCTTCAAGATTCTAGGGCACAATTTTGATCATTTGAATAATTATTTTGTATAGCTTTTTCAATTAATAGCGCTAAATGTTTGAAAAATAATGCAAATTGGTGATGTCAGTAGTTAAAGGAAAGGTATCACAAATACATTTAAGTTTGAACGCCGCCGTGCTAGTGACGTCACTTCTGGTTTTCAATTTTTCTTATTGATTGCGAGAAATGTGTGATGTTAATTGACAACAAATGTAGGCCCCTATGTTCGGTCCGGCAGATGTGTGATCGATAACATAGCAGATTTCTCGCAATTAATAGGGGAAATTGAAAACCGGAAGTGGCGTTACCAGCACGGTTTATACGACAATAATAATAATAATAATAATAATAATAATAATAATAATAATAATAATAATAATAATAATAATAATAATAATAATAATAATAATAATAATAATAATAATAATAATAATAATAATAATAATAATAATAATAATAATAATAATAATAATAATAATAATAATAATAATAATAATAATAATAATAATAATAATAATAATAATAATAATAATAATAATAATAATAATAATAATAATAATAATAATAATAATAATAATAATAATAATAATAATAATAATAATAATAATAATAAATTAACATTTTATATAGCGCCAAAATTATAAACATGTAAAACATACTTATACTCAGTGGCGCTGTTCATGAAAGAATACGTAAGACAAACAAAATACAAACTATAGCACTTATGAAAAAAAAAAAAGGACTTTAAACGTTTTTTTAAATGATTCTTAGCCTTCAGCTTATCTCAGGTCTGTAGCAAGAGCGTTTCATAGAATTGGAGCAGAACATTTGAAGGCTCGTGGCCCGATAGTGTTTGTGCGAGAACAGGGTACTTTATATAAATTTGTGTTAGAGGATCTCATAATTCTTATAGGTACGTAATCAGTTTAAAGATCTTTTAGATACTAAAGAGCAAGTCCATGCCTGGCTTTAAAGGTGAGTAATATGATTTTATATTCAATTCTTTGCTCAATTTTTAGCCAGTGTAGGTCCTTAAGTACTGGTGTAATGTGCTCAAATTCATGCTTGTTTCTGACCAGCCTGGCAGCAGCGTTTGAATATGCTGCAATTTATTAATTTGATGTTTTGGTATACCATATAAAACACTATTGCAATAATCCAAATTTAAAGTGATAAAGGCATGTACAAGAGCATTCATACATGTATTACTAATATATTGTCTAATTTGTTTAATTTTAAATAATTGACCAAATGCTTTAGAGGA
>JAIGNY010001755.1:0-40308 GCA_020152595.1 Chiridota heheva
GTGTCAGTCACCATACTTTAGTTGAATACTTCTGTTTCAAGACTTGTTGTCAACCCAAACGAGGGGTATTCATTAGTTAAAAAGTATATGTGGTTTAGCACTGTGATTGGCCAAAAGTACTTGTAATAAGTTGATTGTTCAGTGATAGGGTTAAATTGATTGGTTTATATTTTATTGTAGGTGGGGTCAGGACTTAGAATACCCATTTCCTTAGAATAAGAATCTTAACTAATAGTTCAGTTTAAAATTATACATCATCGTAAACAGTTAGACATAGGACATCATTTGAATAAGTTTTGAGTACATCATCAGTTGTTTTTTTCCTACATCGTCATACTTTGTGTTATCCGCTCGGTTGGAATACATGTCATCTCTAGCTAGAAAGATTTTTTGCAACCTAAACCTAATAAGATGCAGATTCCATCCTTCACTGAACCAAGAAAATTAGGTCTAGCCCTATCATTAGACAATAATTTACTATTTTAACTTTGAATTAGGCCTATTTATAATTTTATCACAAATTCTTCTTTACTTTAATACTTTGTACTTGTAGGCCTACACGCTACAAACTAAAATATAGGCTGTACTTGAAATGGCAACAATAGGGGTGATTAGTGTTATTCTGCATGTAAAAAACTGCCAATTTTATTCATTTTTTATTCCTATTTAAAAACTCTTACATCCTTGGTCATGAAACTCCTAAAAATGGCAAACTTTGAAATTCCTTATCAATCCATGTCCTGCAAAAAATATTCAAAAACTTTCCTCCTCGAGCACAAAATCTGAGAAATGTTTGATGAAGTAAAATATCCTGATAAGCTCCACTTGAGCTTAACTAGGATGAAACGAGGCTGGAAGTGGATTAACACCAGTTTTCCACCCTACTCTTTACGAGAATTGTTCAGAGAACCAGGTAGGGTGGGACTGTCCTACCATCAGGACTGACAGCTTAACGTCCCCTCCGAAGGACGGTGAGTGCTGTTCAACCATTGCCCACTTCTCTCAACAGCTGAATGGGGAGCAGGAGGTACTATCTGCCCAACAATTTGCTGCAAAGTAAAGAAACGTAGCAATGACGTCATTGAAGTGCTGCTTCTTCATGACGTTATCGCAACGTTTCTTTAGTTTGCAGCAAATTGTTGGGCGGATAGACGTCTTGATGGTAATGGGGTAGAAAATTCATCGTTTGTACATCTAATCGGAAAAAAACTAACAAATACCGTGGCTTATACACAAAGAAGGGAGTCTCAGCAAATGTGAGTAGAGTAAAAAAGTGTAATTAAGGTTCGCGAGTGGTCAAAAAAATATATATATACTAGGCCTAGTAAGCATATAGGTAGCCATAAAGCTAGGAACACCTGTGACCGCATAGGCCTAGGTTCCCGATGATATCGCATCGGAATCAAAATTAAACAATGCATATTCATCATGTTGGACCAACTTTCCACGGCTGGGCAGTGTGGATTGTAGACATATTAATCCTAATTAAAGTACATTGCATATTCATGTATGATAATCATAATGTCAATAGAGCGTGACCTCGCTGCCGGCAGCCAGGAAGAGAAGTTGTGCCAAAATGGGTAAGATATTTAAATTTTTCGCGGAACTACATATAACAAAACATGTAGCCTTAGGCTATGAATATGACGTTAAGTTTTCAAAAAATAACGATAAGGATTAGGCCCTATTTACCATCAAACAAGAGTGTCAAATAAAAAAAACACATTAAAATCTTACGCTCCAGAACGTCTAAATTATGTAGGTCTATTTTCGAGGAACAGCAACCCTAATGTCTGACACTGTACTGTACTTGACTAAACTTTTTCTCTAGATCGACAGCTTACTATTTATTGATTGTTTATTGATTCCATCACTAACAGAGGGCATGCAATTACCCGTTTCTTGAAAAGGTTGCATATGACTAGTGCGCAGGCGCATTTTTGGTGAGTTCTAGATCATGTTTGTTTTGCATGAGACTAGCTTACTTAAATTGGTGGCGTGTTTCTGGAATTAATATTTTCCACACTTACCGTGTATTGTGGCCGCGCCCACTGCTAGGTGCGGCCTATTCGAGTGTCACAATACAATTGATCGTTACGCTTAGGAAGTTGAAGATTTCCGCGGGAAATTTTGAATTACTTTTTGTCAATAAATTCGAGAAAAAGTTTTCATAACGAAACTAGACATGGATTCAAAGGTATAGAATTAAGCAAAATGAAAGGTGATCAAATGTAAAAAGTGGATTGTTTTAATGATATTACTATAGGGAGCGGGTGGTAGGCCTAATACTTTCTTCCCTAATTAATTCAAGGGGGTAGGCCTACACAAGGTCGTGGGATATAGGGCGAGAAGAACAGGGTGGGGGTAAGGGTTTTTTCCTCCCCATTTCTGTTAATTTGTTGGACTGGCTGTCGAACTACAGGTCCTGGTTGGGGGGTGTAAAACTATGGTAAGACTGCGTGTTTATAAAGCATAGCCTAGAAGTTCGTTAGGCCTAGGCCTAAGTGTTAATTGATGCGAGTTCAGGTTTCGTTTTGTGGGGAAAAATGAGGGGAGTTTTTCTATTTTATGTTTTCTATTACAGGATTGGGCTTATGCTGTAATTAAATGGCTCATGGGAAATATCTCGATGGAGTTGGGTTCCTTGCTTATTCGCTTAAAAATGTGACTCGCCCGGTGTGACTCGCCCGGTGTGACTCGCCCGGTGTGACTCGCCCGGTGTGACTCGCCCGGTGTGACTCGCCCGGTGTGACTCGCCCGGTGTGACTCGCCCGGTGTGACTCGCCCGGTGTGACTCGCCCGGTGTGACTCGCCCGGTGTGACTCGCCCGGTGTGACTCGCCCGGTGTGACTCGCCGGACAAGGTGAGTCGTTGCACCAAGGTGGGTCTGGTGTGACCCACCCGGGCACGGTGAGTCGTTGCACCAAGGTGGTTGACTAACACTCAGTCACTTGGGTGAATGAAATTTCTTTTTAAATGATTTACCCCAATCACTCGTCTCTGTACAAAGTAAATGGGTCTGACGTAAATTGACTCATAACAGAGTCGCTCTGGTAACTGACAATTTGGTGCAATAACACACATATGGTTGTTAGTCACTGGTTCATGTGTCAAATAATCACATTTGACTGACATTGCCGGGGGGAGTAGGGACATGTCATATAACTGACAAGTGAATTAAGCTTGGTTAAAGAGTTTCTGCCCTAGGGAAAAGTGGAATAACCAGAATTAAAATGGCTTAGGCCTTGGCCTATTCACACACGCACTTTGGGTTGAAATAGGTCTACCATGTATGAAATCCACTCGCATTGCATTTGACATTTGGATGAGATAATAAAGACACAATATATTATTTCTGAGTGCAATGTATTAGATTCAAGTTTCCATAGCCTCAGTGAAAATAAACAAAATTGAATTTTACGGAATAACAAGTGTTAACATTTATCACTCGCATATACCAGAGCAGCTGATTAATGTTTAATACATGCGGTGAAAAAAAGCTATTAGGATTGGTGAGACTCATAGCATTTTGATTATCCCTTATATTTTTAAAACAATCTCTTCATTTAATTTAACTTCACGATGTCCGCTTGTCATGGGGTGATGTTCCATGTCAATTAGGGGTAGGTCTAATGTATGTCGCCTAGTGTCCAATCATATTGTAGAAAATCAATTTTGATGTGCATGAGTGTGATATACATATGGTTTAATGCTTACATGGTTAGGAAAACTTTTGAACTGGTTAAACATTGCATTGAAAACAAAATAGGCCTAATGTTCTGTCTTTCAGAACTAACAAGTTAAATATCACAGACAAAAAGTCAGGAAATATTATTTCTTTGCATTTTTAAAGTATAATTCAGCAATGATTTGTGATATGTTAAATGGGATGGCATAATATAGTACTAACAAATTAAATATATTCATACATTTCATGCGTCTTATGTTTGGCCTACAGAGTGCTTTTGATCATCATAAACATCTAGTTTGGGGAGACTTGGTATTTTTATAGTTTATTTCATCTCTTTCAGCTCAACAAAAAAACAAGCTATGTCATTTCGGACAGCATATGCAAATATGTAAGTGAGACAGCTGATGTGACTGAAACCGACCGAGGTGCTAAGATAAATGACATAGCCGATGGTTAGTATGTGGTATATTACTGATTTTGCAAAACATAAGTACATGTTTATTTTGGAGTCAAGTAATTAACTCAAAGATTGCTGATAAAGCGCTAAGCTTGTTCCTATTTAAAACAACACAAAGTTGCATAAGGTTCTAAAAAGAGTAATATAAAATTCCAATAAATATTATTTAATATTTAGCAATTATACTGCAGACTATATGTAACTTCTTGTATTCACAATGTTTTGTGGCAAAAATCGCTTTTGGCTC
Organism: Chiridota heheva; assembly: GCA_020152595.1. Taxonomy (NCBI): domain Eukaryota; kingdom Metazoa; phylum Echinodermata; class Holothuroidea; order Apodida; family Chiridotidae; genus Chiridota; species Chiridota heheva. Next base: position 4,396 of record JAIGNY010001755.1, read on the forward strand.
AATTTACTAGATCTATTTAAGAAAAAACATATATGATGCATGTACATTGTTGATTTTAAGAGCTTAATTTACCCATGAGGTTAATGCATTAGTTCAGTGGTCAAACATGTCCATCTTATATGAAAGAGGACTTAAAAAAAAACAATATAAAAAATTGAATTTGAAATTTTGAATTTTTTCTTCAAACTTTCTGTTTTTGACATATCCCATTGTTTTTCAGCCACAAAATCACACAATTAAATCTAATAAAATACACAAAGACTGAAGAATCTGAGGCTATGACATTACAACCAGTCTATTTCAGTTGTTTCTACACAAATAATACCGGACTTTACCCTTAGATATCACCTTAATGGAATAAGATTTTTAAATGAAAGGTTTTCTTCACTAGTCCTCTTTCATATAAGATAAACTTGCTTGACCCCTAGAACTTTTACAGTACTAAAGTGTCGCTTAATCGGCCGAGTTGAACTTTCACATTGTTAAAATTTCCTAACATAATTGTGTACACTGTTATTATTCTTCCATAACTTCCATATGAGTGACTGCATCAATATATAAATTGAATTAATAAGAATGCATTGTGAGACATGTTGTCTGATAGACATCTCCTGAACCTGTAAAAATTGTTTGAATTGAAACAGACAGTCCTAGTTCTGGTGCTCAATGTTCATTTTTAAACTAGGCATTACTGATGCCGAAGCTTAACCCATGAAGCCTAAACTACTATTTTTCCCCCAATTTCCGTTCCAGCAGAAATTTCAAAAAAAGTAACAATGCATTAAACAAATACAACAGAATACATAAGTGTCGGTAAATCTTGAACCCTGAAATAATTTCATGCTAATATACCATACTGATTGAACCACTGAGAAACTATCTGTGAGTAACTCCTTGTTGAACTATACAAGCGCCCTTGGAAATAATACACACTATGTAAGATACAAAATCAAAGCTCATTTGTCAGCCACTAATATATTTGACTCATAACTGTATTTTAGGGTGTATTGGCATGTAGCAATTTCTATATTGGTTGAAGAGTGTCAACAAATCAGAGATGGTGTCTCCAGTAAAAAGAAACTTTTTGTTTGATTTTAGCTGTAGGGAAGTTTGTTGAATGTTATAAATTGTGAGATCATCAGAGCAGTTGAGACAGACATATTTTTAACAAGCATGATTTTCTTTGCACGATGATTCATCTGTCAAATAAAAATTGCTCTCTTCAATCAATGGAGCATCTGTTATGATGGGTTCTTCTTCTTACAATCTAATAGATGCTTGGAGCTCTCATCTAACAAAGCAGCTTTCATGACACCTCCAAAAATTCTGTAAAGATTACAAGAATAACAATTTATCAATAAACAACCATTGTATGATGCCCAAAACACAAATTCATATAAATGCATTTAGGAAATGTCCCTACATCAGACTACACAAAAATAAACCACTTCCCTAACAAAGTTTGGAACTGATGAACAACAAGTGTATGATCATCAGTAAGCTCAAACACTAGCCATTTCACATTCCAAATTTTATTACCAAAAGTTAAAATTTAAGCAATAAAAGTACTTAAATTCAGCAAAAACCTGGAAAACCCTATGGAAGGTTAGGTTTCAAAGTGAATTTTACAAACATCTTTTCATAGTCTATTCAAACTGTGTGTGGCAGCACTTTTCAAACAAGGTTACTGTTAAATTTAGAAAGGAGGACACTAAATTGACTATCATGAGAATGTCAGATGAAAAATAAAATTACATATACTTTAAAAAGTAGATATCTTATGAATGCTATGTTTAATTATCGAGATCTTCAAAAAACAAAAAGATCAAAGCAGGAAAGTCTTGAAAATAAGGTAACTTTGAATAAAACCATAAACAAAATATAGGAGTATATAATATTCAAATCTTTTTATTTTGGACAGTAATTTGTAGGGAGGACCTTTCAAACGCCAGTATAGTTCTAATTCATGTGGGGACCAACAACTTCACGTCTGCTTATCCTGGCTGCTTCCAGCATGTAGCCCTTGAGCACCACCGGTCCCTCATCAAAGCTACAAGGGACCGTGTTACTGTGCCAGTGGTGGTATCTGGTGTTTTACCTAGAAGTGATGGGTAAGATTTGTTAAATTTGTTCAAGTAGTTTTATATTTGGATGCAAAAAGTTGGAAAGGAAGTCTCATTTGTTTTGAAAAGGTTTATGTAACTGAATTTTACTGATGTAGTAGACTTGGTTTTGGCACTAGTGGGGGTTTGCTACAATTCTTGTTGCATAAGACATGCCCTTTTAACTGTTTAAGAAGTAATGACATCTAGAGGCAACTTGAACTTTATTGCTTCAAAATTTACATTGTACAATGAATGCAGCAAACTAGGAATTTGAAGTTAGCAAGTCTCAAGTGGCATATAATTTTAATTGTTATAGTTTACAATTAGCAACAATGTATATTTTTACAAGTAACAGATATAAAAAATAGTGTCAAACATTGTATAGTCATGATCGTAAGTAACAACAGCGGTAAACAATAATGCATACACAAGTAACAACCATACACAAGCTAACCTCATATCTGACTGCTACACCCGGTTCACATAACTAAAAGTATTTTAATTGTTATGCAAAAATGTTCATTAAAATGAACATAAAAACTAACTCCCTATATACCTTATTCATAACGGCTAATGTGTCAATAGATGCCCCTTTTGGTGTCACACGCACACACAACTGAACACTGGGAAAACATGAACAATGAATCTTGAGTGATAGTACATATGTTTCGTTTATTTTTTAGCAAAGTACAGGACAAATTTATTGTGATATATAATGCACTCTTGGCAAAAGTATGTGAAGAAGAAGGGGCACGCTTCACAGATCTTGGGTCCAACTTTGATGCAGGCAATAAAAAGCTGTTCAGGTGTGTATTACAAAACTTTAATTATGTAAATCATTTTCAAATAATCAGAGATAGTACATTTCACACAGCAATGATTTTATGGTTTTTAAAAATTCTTAAATTTGGTTATGACAATTGTTTCAGTGGTCAAATAGTAAAAACTTGGTTTGAAAGACAAAATTCATAAACTCATATTAACTTGGTTATTAGATTTTGACTGAATGTAACTTATAGTGGAGGGGTTGGAAGTTAAATAACCTACAACTTACTATTTTTTTGTTATTGTTTACCATACAGCATTGATGGGCTGCACCTAAGTAGAGAGGGTAACATTCTGCTGGACCAACTCATCCATAACCTTCTACACTGGCACCTGTCCGAAGAGAGACAAATTTACATTGGGCAGCAAATGAAGATCAGAGCTTTCATAAAGGAGTCCCTCGCAAAACCAATGGTAATAACTGGTAGAGTAATTAAGGTCAGTTTTTTAACTGGATCTTACCACGCAATAGAAAAAGAAAAGCATTCCGTTTTACATTTAATCATTTGCTATGATAACAGCAGTTAGGTTAAGTCCTTCAATCAATTTTATACCTCCCAAAGCAATATAACTTATGACATATCAAACTGTTGACTGTAATTATTGATTTTTTGATTTATTACATATTTCAATTTTTCAACAATCCTTCAGCCTTTTCCCCCTTACTACCCTGTATCAATGTTTGCACATGACTTTTAACATTCTTTTTCAAGATTGAAATGGGGTAGAAGGGTGAAGAAAAATGGTCAAACACCTTTGTCCAGGGTTGTAGTTTGTAATAAGTTATTCTTTCTTTTTCATGATTCTAGAGATTTTCATTTATAAACACAAATTCTGATAAAAATTCAACCTTATGTCAAAGTATTCTAGAAAGATTATTTCAAGAAAAATCACATTAAAAAAACTGCTTTATGTGGCAACTATGGGGTAACTGATGTCATCATTTACAGTATTTCCATGAATTAAAATGACAGAACATCAGTCAAAACTTCAGATGTGGATAACTTGATACACATGATATATAATCAAGGACAATTGTCACTTTGTGTATGCCTAAAAGGTAACACAAATTCTTAAACGTTGTCTCCAGAAATCAAAACAAGACTATATAAGTGTGCATGACAAGCAGCTGAACCATATAAACCAGACAGGTAAGTTTCATGAAGCATATATAGTGAAATAAAACTGCCCACAAATAATCTAGTAGATATATGTAGAAGTTGAACAATATTTTTTGTCTCTTCGCAGGAAAGGTTGTTAAAGTGCAACAAAAACCTTCCAAAATTAAATGACAGCAGCAGATACAAGCAGACCAAGGATACTTCAGTGAGACACGAAAAGCGCAACAAAGACCTTCCAAAATCAATTGACAGCAGTAGATACAAACAGACCAAGACTACTTATGTGAGAAGTGGAAAATGCAACATCAGATATAATCATGCAAGGTATAATTTCCATAATTAATCAATGCCTTTGTATAGTGTCATCAGTATTTTCATGTTTTGTATTTTGTTTTCTTTTGTACAGTATTTAAGATTGATTTTTGATTTTTAGTCAAAGTTCAAATAGAAACAAACTTGGTCATGCACTACATGTGTGTCTTTGTCTAGATAAACATACTACGCACTAAATTGATTTAATTATCATTTCAGTAAATGTGCAGAAAACTTAGCATTGAAAAGGGGGTTTGTTTGTTTGGGTTTAACAGCAATTTAACAATTAGCTCCCAAAAAAATCTATCACTCCTAAAGACAATATGGACTTTACGTATTAGATTTTAAGGGTAGCGGAGATCAAGGTGACTTGGTCAAAATATCTAAGTTTTGTGCCTAACTAACTCTTAGTGTAAAAAATAAATGTCTTGCACAATGTGTTTCTCACCCATTAAAGAATTATTAAATAGAAGTCATGAATAATCATCGCAAGGTGGTGTTTTGTAAAGTTTACAGCCTTTGCAAGCATTTAGTGTGTACATGCTAAACGCTCACAGCACTTGGGCCAAAAAAGTGATGTTAAAGGTCAAACTAACAACTGTTCAAGTGTCACAAGAAAAAAAGTTACGACTGGCATATACTGCGTCTCAAGCAGGGGCGTAGCCAGAGGGAGGTGGGGGGGGGGGGGGGCATGGCCTCCCTAAGATTTTTAGGATGAAATTTATTTTTCCTTTCCATTAAATAATTCTTAGTCTCGGTTTATGTAAATTTTATTCAAATTTAGTAAAATTTTATTCAATGTTCAGGAAATATCTTTCAATCTTTGGATAATATTTTTCATTCTCATGCAATTTTAGAAAATTTTCATAAATTTGAAGCCCTTTTTTTACTGCAAACGTATAGATCATTCAACTAACCAATAGACATTCAAACAAATATGGAGTCAAACTAACCTACTACTAGCTATTCCACTCACAAATTAACAGGCATTCAAACAATAGTTAAATGAGTCCTAATTATTCATTTAACAATGAAATAAAAACCAACCTTTTCCAAACAAAAAATTCATTCCTATTATTGGCCCAGCTCCACACAATCATTACAATGTGATTTCAATGGTGAAACCAGAACATTGTCACTACAGACGGCGTGAACAGCCATCATCTGGACCTGAGAAGAGGAGAAATCAAATGCATCATCAACAGGTAAGGAACAATTACACCAAGCTAGTATTTCATAATATGTACATCAGCAAATAAAGGAAAAGAAATCAATTAGTACATTTCACTTAACATGTACATCAATTTTGTTATTCTAATTCACATGAAAGACACAAATATGATACCAACCAATGCTGCTACCAAGCTAATTTATCAAATGAATCGCTGCATGAAAGTTCTGTGTGAAGACTCTTTTATTCAAGTTCTATTTCTTCAGAAATAAGTTATACGTTCATTTAACAATTGCCATCTTGTATCCCTCCGCATTCTCGATGTCATAATTTACAGTGACACACACCTCAGTAAAACTGCTCCACATTAAGCTGTTCCATCAATCAAAATGTAAATTATGATATTGGTAATGGTTCCAAAGTTTCATTAAATTGCTTGTGTCAAGTCACCTCTTCCTTTTTATGCATTCTGCATAATAAGTTGATGGAACATTACCTTACATGAAAATGAGTTGCAATGAGGTTCGGTTAAAAAGAAAATATAAATACTTCTTCAGATTGCATAGTATTCTTATTAACAAACTTTTTGTGGCATAACCACTTTGGCACACCCATAATCCTCTTTTTTAAACATTTTATTCAAATTTTAAGTGCATGCACTGAAATACATGCATCAAACATATCTTGTTGATCCTAACATTTGTTTACTTTGGCAGAAATACGAAACTCCATCCACAAAAACAGTGACCACAGTGAACTGCTTCATGTGTAGATTCAACTGCCCAAGTGACGATGATTTCTTGAACCATTATCACACCTTCCACATGAACTGTCCAAGAGATCATCTTTCCACCAAAACATTCAGACATGGCGGAGGACCGGTGGAAGATTTAACAGAAGAGAAAACAACCGATGAACAAGAAAGCAACAACCCAGACAAAGAAGATCTGCCAAGAAATGCCTCGCTTGCAATCCAATCAATAACTTGTAATTCTCTTAAAATTATCTTAAGAAACTCAAACCAAAATGATAAGTTTATTAATCCAATTAAATCAACAAAGATCCCATCAGCAGCACAAATCCTTACAATTTTAAAAGACATACATGGCAACCAAAATGATGTATCAGTTGAACTGGATACAGGACTATTTAACTATAAATCTTTAAAAGTACTTCAAAGAATAGCAACTGCGCTTGAACAAAAAAACAATTTAATTTCAGAAATTGAATGGTTAACAAATTTTGATCAAACGGAATATGAAAAGTATGAAATACAAATAAACAAAACTAATGTTGATAAGTTTTTCAAACTTATACAAAATTCTGCATCAAGTTCAACTGTGAAGCCATGTGTCAATCTTCCTCATACTATATATGCCCAAAATGTATCTGATTTAGCATGCAACAGGTGGCTTAATGATGATATTGTAATGTGGTTGCATTACTCACATTAGACTAAATTTAGCCCTTATAAATAATTAATGACTTGAAATAACCTTGTCCCCTTGAACTTAGAATATTTTTGGTATTGGTGTGCAACATGCATGACCACAAAGAGTAATTAGGAATAGACAGTAGTCTGCCTGTCTCCGCCTGGTCTGGGTTTGTGGGTTGGACATGATAATAGTACTAATTTGTCCCATTAATCATGTTATTCTTTGTATCATTATATTGTGCATTGATGATAAATAAATGTATAGAACTAGCTGCAATAGAGCAGAATTGGATTGAGATTCAGAGAGGGAGGAAGTCTCAGATCAGTTAATCATGTAGCTCAAAATATATTCTATTTAATCCCAATATTGCTGTGTTATAGTGTTTTATTGAGTATGTGTTTCGAGACCGCCACAAAGACTCGGCGACGCTACAATATTATCCTTTATTTCTCAAATATATTGAATAAAAATGCTAAAATTAATTTAAGCTTTTATGCAATATTTAATGATATTAATGATCTTGAGGGGTTTTCTGAAAGAATCAAGACTACTTTTACAGTACAAAAATTGTAATTGTATGTTCACTCGTCGTCGTTTCTGCTCAAAGGGCCCAGGCCTCAAGTGGAAGTATAATAGTATAGTGCCATCTTTTAACCACAGGCGTTCCTAGCGTTATGGCATTGTACTAAGTTTATAGGCTAGGTTGCCATAACAGTAACACTATAGAAACGCCTAACCAGCTGATTAGGCGTTAAGAATGGTTACATTTGGGCTAGAATAAGTAACTGCGAAGAGAATAAAATTTCGTGTATATGTTACAGACTTTTAAGGAAAATGCATGATAGTAATGTATACCATTCTCCATGGATTATCAAGATTAAAAATACCCTTGATAAAGCTGGTATGTCTTACCTCTGGAATGACACCTTTATTCGGTCTGATTGGATTGATAATGCACCACCTAGTATTAATTTAAAGTGTTGAAAAATACTAAACTCAAAGGCTTGATGATATATACAGGCAGGAATGGTCAACTGAAGTTAACCAGAATTCGATGTGCAAAACATATAGGGTCATGAAACAAGACCTTTTCTTTGAGCCATATCTCCATAAACTAGTTAGAAACCAATCAATAGCATTATGCAGCTTTAGATGCACCAATAATAAGCTCCCAGTAGTAACTGGTAGCTTTTTAAACCAAAACTTTGATGAAAGGATTTGTAACATATGTCCTTGCAGTAGTCTTGGAGATGAATTCCATTATTTATTTCAATGTCTTTCCCTTAATGATGTTAGAAAGGATCTAGTTAAATCCTATTTTCAAAAAAGACCAAGCATGCTCAAGTTGCAACAACTTTTTAAAACTAAATCACCAACTGTCCTTACAAATCTTGCCAAATTCTGCCAAATCATCATGAAAAGGTGTAAAAATAACAAATCTTAATGATGCTGCCAAGATTATATTTTGACAACGAAAATGTTACATGTATCTCATGTCACCACTTTTATATCTGTTTTGTATATTCCATGTTTATTGACATTTTTACATATTCTTCCGTCCACTCCATGTAAATCTTTCTCTTTTACTTATTTATTTCGGTGGCTGGCGCCACCTTTTTCTTTTCTTTCTCTTATAATGTAGTACGTCTTTGTTATTTGTACTCTTATGCCAGAGAGCGGACGTCATTCGCCCTATACTACGTATAGGGCGTGACGTCATTCGCCCTATACTACGTATAGGGCGTGACGTCATTCGCCCTATACTACGTATAGGGCGTGACGTCATTCGCCCTATACTACGTATAGGGCGTGACGTCATTCGCCCTATACTACGTATAGGGCGTGACGTCATTCGCCCTATACTACGTATAGGGCGTGACGTCATTCGTCCTATACTACGTATAGGGCGTGACGTCATTCGTCCTATACTACGTATAGGGCGTGACGTCATTCGTCCTATACTACGTATAGGGCGTGACGTCATTCGTCCCTATACTACGTATAGGGCGTGACGTCATTCGTCCTATACTACGTATAGGCCGAAGGCCGAGAGTCGAAACTCCTAAACCTTAAGCGTGATCATACTTTTTAGATCTCTTCCACAAATATTGGTTTCAACTGAGGGCAGTAGATATGACGATATATTGGAAATTGGAGTCAATAAAAAATAGACAAACTACAAATTTAACCTAAAAAATAAAAATTGAAATTCTTTAATACCAAAAATGAATTATATTTATATTAGTTTTAATCATAACTTGTCTTTCTAGCCAAGATTAACGTTCATTTTATTTCAAGTAAGAACACAGAAACAACGTTTTCTTTGTACAGTACATGCAGAACGACAAAACTTTAGCGCAGCGTTAGATTGTAGACAGGCATGTATCGCACGAACTTAGGCCTAACTGATAAGTATATTTTAAGAAAAATACTTTCTGATCAGGAACAAACTTTCTGATCAGGAATAAATTATTAAAACTAGTAGATGTCTTGAACAATTTCGGCAAACCTAAAAAAATGCGTTATTTTAAGTGTTCCAGTTGTTGTCGAACAGTCTGAAGCTAGCTAACGTATGTACACCGTTAGTTAAACTTGTTAAGCCTTAACTGACCGACGTAAACTGACAAATATGGGCAATAATTTTAGTTTTGATTTAGGAACAAGAATAAGTTGCTTATCAAATCATATTTTATTCAGACATGTATGTCACGATTTATTGCTTTCAAAAAGCGTTGCCGGGGTAATCTTGGGTCATTGTGTTGCCTAGCCAAGCTACAGTAACGTTAGTGTAACTGAGGCCTACATTGTGTGAAACCATGCACTTGCAATTTGGTAGCATAACGTTAGGCCTAGGCCCTATGTACATTACCATGGTATTGACTTGTAAATGTCTGTCATGATAAAAAAGGCCTTCCTAGAGACGCAGCATTACAATTGTTAGCTAGGGTGGGTGGGCATGAGACCAATATAGGCCTAGGTCTAATTAGTTTTATAGTTGGTTATCAACAAAATACCCATCAAACAAAGTCTAAACAAACTGACCAACTGGCAGATAGGTGTGTATAAAACAAAGTAAAAGTAACTTGAGTGCAACTTGTTTCGATAGGTAGAGATACAGTAGATCAAATTGCTCACTTATTAATTTTATATCTTTTTTAATAAACTATTAAGTTTTCAGTTTCATTCACATTTTTCTGTTCAACATCATTCACCAACAATTGCAAACCCTAAATTCATAAAGTTTAAATTAGAAAATAATCATAACACTCTTTGGAATAGGCCTATATGTTGTATTGCAGTCTGCATTTTTCATTCTGTGTATTACTTATTAAAGTTGCTTTCAATTTGTTTCAAAAGTTTCTCAAGCTGGAAAGATTAAAAAGCTCCACTTGAAAATTTTGCTTCATGCAATTTCTCTTCTCATTGATAGGTAATCTTTAGTTCTGCTCTCATTGGTTTTTGCTTTGGTATCCAATGAACAAATTATTACAGTGCAATAGTATTCCAGCTTTTATGTTGTATGATTGTTAAAAATCATTGACTGTACTACAGAGTACGAATATTTTTTGCAATGTAAAATAATTTTGTACCAGATACTAGTTAGCTAAATACCTGTATATCATTTTGTAGTACACAATACCCTGCCCCAATATTTTTGACTCCAGGCACATGCATAATAATTTTTCTTGGTAGTGGAATGTACTATTATCAAGTTATGAGGATATGACATGGTAATTTTAGTGTACCCTTTTCATACATACAATTTTGTCTGCCCAACCAAAAATGACACAAACCCCAAGTGAAAATTTAACATGAAAACCAGCAGACCAGATTTTTATTTGCAGTAAACAGACATGAAAAATCACACTGTCTTTCAATAGGTTTAACTCGGATTAGCATAGGCCACACTTTACAATCATGGGGATCTATAGTTGTTAGACTGCATAGGAAGCTTAAATTTGAGTGATTTCTGTTTCTTTCTTAAAAACTCATATTGTGAAATGATAACATACTGTGGTCTATCTATATCTACATCAACATCACTTCACAAAGTTTGCTGATTTCAGCTAAAGCTGTAGTGATAAATACAGTGAAGGACTTATGGCAGTACATTCATCCACAGAAGATGTCTCATAAGGAAACTGTCAGGAATGTTTGTAAAGTTGATTACCAGTTGTTGAAATTAAATTTAAACAGGTGATCATTGCAGAAAATCAAAATTGTGATGTCAAAGCTTGTTGTTACCTTCACAATGGAAATCCCAATTTCTCTATCATAAATGTACATGAAAATTGATAAAAATGATTTTTAGAAGTTAATGGCAGAATAATGTATTGATCTGTTTTTAAAAACCTGAATTTACACACCATTTCATGTAACCTGTACCAGTTATTTAAGTTAATTGATGTATATTTCCTGTATTATTTACAAATTATTCTTTCTTTACCCTACACGCAATTGAATTATTTAACTGTTTAATGTGTTTCCTTCAACACCACAAAGTTAATAGGTTTGAGATGGGTGTGGAAAACTACCAATTCATTGGCTTGAACCACATAATATGATAATAAGAGTTAATAGCTTTTCCTGGCAAAATGAGCTTAACTGTAACAATGATTGCATGTATCATAGAGCTAGTGTGTGAGTTATTTGCCTTCACCTTGTTTGGCATAAATAATGTTCCCTTCAAAAATATCCAAATATGGGTTATTTCATTTCCAGTATCCATGAATTCTTTGCCAAGTTTTGTTTAAATTCAAGCAGTATACACAACAAATCACCAGGCGAATAAAGTAGGTTTGGACAGCTAATTTGAAGCAAATTATAGCCTAAATTCTTGTTAATCTTAGTTAAGTTCTAAATTGCATGTAGTTTTGCAAGAATGTAGCTATTAGTCATATCCCACAATACACTTTTTGACATTACTGGTGGCGTTCGTGGGGCCGCAGACCAGTAAACAACAGCAATCCTACAATGTCAGCATACAGAAACGGGTTAAAGTGAAAGAAATTATGGCCAAACGATGGTAAATGATTTGAATCCATAACTAAAAAGAATGTAGCCTTTTTTGTAGGCCTTGCGGCCAGGTCTGAATTTGAATAGGTTAAGTTGGCAACTTGAATTCTTCAACCTTTTTTTATACTACCCGATACTCCCGAGCCTAAACTAGATTTCAATAACTAGGTCTAGATCCACCTTAGTTAATATTACATTGTAAAATATTTAGGATCATAGATGTCTGACTGCGTACGCCTAGCTTTGATAAAATAAAAACAGGCAGACTACAATTACTACGGGACCGTGGGTGTACAAGGTGGTTAGGGCCGGCCCATCGCTAACGTTATTCGTTAAATAGATTCCTATTCTGTTGGCCGACCTTCACCAACTAGGCTATGGCCTAGACGTACTGCATAACGAGTTCGATAAAGTTAGGCAGTTATTCCTTTAAAATGCTTTAACCTTTCAATCTGCCAAGTTCAGACGTAAAACAATGAGTAATAACCACATTGGCATCGTACTGCACCGTACCGGTATCGCGAGAAGTATCTACATCATGCGCATGGTTTGTTAAAAAAAAATCGCACTTGTTCCAGGAATGACGTCAAAATTAAAGTTGTTATATTAATGACTTAAAAAATTATTGGCTCATTGAATTGAAAGTACACAAAATGTAAAGATAAAATCAAATTGTTGTGTTTTTTAAAAAAAAATTTTAAATGTCTAATTTACACATTTCTTTGGTATGTTCTATTTTTTATAATACTTTACTTTCTACTGCCCTCATTCGTAACCAACATGGACGGTTGACTTCATTAAGTATCACGATTTTGTAACACTGTAAGTATAAGAGTTTCGACTCGGCTTATATGAAATATAGGCCAAATGACGTCACGCTTTCTGCTTATGCCCTCTGTTAGGTGATAGAGGAATCAATAAACAATCAATAAGCTGTCGAACTAGAGAAAAAGTTTAGTCAAGTACTGTGTCAGATATCAGGGTTGCTGTTCCTCGAAAAATAGACCTACATAATTTAGACATTCTGGCTGGAGCGTAAGATTTTAATGTTTTTTTTTTTTATTTGACACTGTTGTTTGATGGTAAATAGGGCCTAATCCTCATCGTTATTTTTTGAAAACTTAACATATTCATAGCCTAACGCTACATCTTTGCTCATATGTAGTTCCGCGAAAAATTTAAATATCTTACCCAATTTGGCACAACTTCTCCTTCTGGCTGCTGTCAGCGAGGTCACGCTCTATTGGCATTATAATTATCATACATGAATATGCAATTTTCTTTAATTAAGTTTAATATGTCTACAATCCACGCTGCCCAGCCGTGGAAAGTTGGTCCAACATGATGAATATGCATTGTTTAATTTTGATTCCGATGCAATATCATCGGGAACCTAGGCCTTTGCGGTCACAGGTGTTCCTAGCGTTATGGCCACCTATATGCTTACTAGTATATATATATAAAGAAAGGTAGGACTCTTTCTAACGCGACTTTCGAACCGTATATAAAAATTCTTTTTTTTGACCACTCGCGAACCTTAATTACACTTTTTTACTCTACTCACATTTGCTGAAGACTCCCTTCTTTGTGTATAAGCCACGGTATTTGTTAGTTTTTTTCCGATTAGATGTACAAAGGATGAATTTTCTACCCCATTACAATTAAGACAGTCTATCCGCCCAACAATTTGCTGCAAACTAAAGAAACGTTGCGATAACGTCATGAAGAAGCAGCACTTCAATGATGTCATCGCAACGTTTCTTTAGTTTGCAGCAAATTGTTGGGCGGATAGTACCTCCTGCTCCCCATTCAGCTGTTGAGAGAAGTGGGCAATGGTGGAACGGCACTCGCCGTCCTTCGGAGGGGACGTTAAGCTGTCGGTCCCGATGGTAGGACAGTCCCACCCTACCTGGCTCTGAACAATTCTCGTAAAGAGTAGGGTGAAAAACTGGTGTTAATCCACTTCCAGCCTCATTTCATCCTAGTTAAGCTCAAGTGGAGCTTATCAGGATATTTACAATCATCAAACATTTCTCTGATTTTGTGCCTGAGGAGGAAAGTTTTTGAATATTTTTTGCAGGACATGGATTAATAAGGAATTTCAAAGTTTGCCATTTTAAGAGTTTCATGACCAAGGATGTAAGAGTTTTTAAATAAGAATAAAAAATGAATAAAATTGGAGGTTTTTTTATATGCAGAATAACACTATAATCACCCCTATTGTTGCCATTTCAAGTACAGCCTACATTTTAGTTCGTAACATGTAGGCCTACAAGTACAAACTATTAAAGTAAAGAAGATTTTGTGATAAAATTATGAATAGGCCTAATTCAAAGTTAATATAATAAATTATTGTCTAATGATAGGGCTAGACCTAATTTTCTTGGTCGCAGTGAAGGATGGAATCTGCATCTTATTAGGTTTAGGTTGCAAAAAATCTTTCTAGCTAGAGATGACATGTATTCCAACCGAGCGGATAACACAAAGTATGAGTCAAAAAAAGTTAATGACAATGCTATTGTTTGTAAACAGTTTCTTCTTCTTCCAAAATAAGAGTTGACTCTTTAAAGAGCATTATACTCTGCACCATGAGGCTGGCCTGGCTAAAAACCAACTGAGCAATTGTTTTAATATAATAATGGCTAAAATTGAAATTTAGAATTGAATTTTACTCCACACCAAACCAGGCAGGCATTAGTCTGCCCAGCAGGTCACAAAAACCATTCAGACTTTCTGCATTGGCTGCTGATGGGGGTAGTCTGTTCCAATCACGGATGGTCCTGGGAAAGTTTGATGTGCTGTGGACTTTTCTCCTTGATTTTTAGGTGCATGTACAATGTCTAATGGCAAAGTCTTCCATTCTTGTAAGTGTTTGAGAAAAGGAGCATGTGGACCTTTGAAATGAAAATCTTGATTATTTCTTGTGCAAGTATTAATTCTCTTGGTTGGGAGTTTTGGATGGGTAGATGGGTGGAGAATGGGAAGGTGAGTGGATGGGAAGGTGAGTGGGGATGGGAAGGTGAGTGGGGGTGAAGGTGAGTGGGGGTGAAGGTGAGTGGGGGTGAAGGTGAGTGGATGGTGGAAAGGTGAGTGGGGGTGAAGATGAGTGGGGGTAGGAAGGTAAATGGACAGTGGAAAGGTGAGTGGACTGAAAAGGTGAGTGTGCAGTGAAAAAGTGAGCGGTGGGTGGGAAGGTGAGTGGCAGGTGTAAAAGTGAGTGAATATCATGGGTTCATGCTTAGAGGGTGGGTAATGAGGGTGAGTGTTCTGACCAAGTTAAATGATGTATGTGTAAGTGGATGTAGACTTGAGGATTGGTGAATGCAAAAGACTAGGAATGGCAGGCTAGGTCTGGAGGATGCTATGTGTGTGCATTGATAGAAGATGCATGTAGTTGGTGGATTGGATTGGCAAGTATCATGGGGATAGTAGGTGGATTGGGGTGTCCCTATTGGCATCTGAACCTTCTAATGCAAAGCTGCATCTACATGTAGGTGTAGAGAGTACATGTGTGATGTCAGCCAGTTGGATGGATCGGGAGTGGGTGTATTATCATAGCATTGATTGCTTTGATAATAGACCAGGATTGAAATCTAACACAAGTCAGAATTATGATGCTCAAATATATACACTGTATTGAGATGAACATAGGAATATAACTTTAGATATTTCCAATATAAACTGACTTTTTAAAGATATTGATGACGATGATGCATTGATGACGGAGTAGGAAAAAAGAACTGATGATGTCTAAACTCAAAACTTATTAAAATGATGTCCTAAGTCTAATTGTTTACGATGATGTATAATTTCAAACTGAACTATTAGTTAAGATTCGTATTCTAAGGAGATGGGTATTCTAAATCCTGACCCCACCTACAATAAAATATAAACCAATAAAATTTAACCCTGTCACCCATCACTGAACAATCAACTTATTACAAGTACTTTTGGCCAATCACAGAGCTAAACCACATTTACTTTTTAACTAATGAATACCCCTCATTTGGGTTGACAACAAGTCTTGAAACAGAAGTATTCAACTAAAGTATGGTGACTGACACCCTAGGAATAAGTAACTAAACACACTTTGTTAATCCAGAGATGACACCAAGTTGTCCCACACTGAATCTACTATTCAATAAAAGATAATTCTACCTACTAGGAAATTGTAAACAAGATGAAGGATTTCCAGATAATCCTTTAATGAGAGGATGGGAACTGAAAATGTGGGCAGGATGTTTATAACAAACACTTCAGGTCACAATAATATGTGGTAACATTTCCTAGGAGGGGTAATAGAGAGCCTGGACTTATCCTATGTCTGTAAGTTTTGGTTTATCAGGGAGCCAGGATAATTATGTTAAGCATTAAAATTAAAGACAGTGATAAGAGCAACAAAGGGGACTTTTGGGCTTAAAGGCCTTTACTTTCTTAGAAACCAACAAGTGATATATGGATAAACAAAACAAGGAGATGGATGAACAATGGGGCTATTTCCTAAAATTAAAGCCACATCAACAACTTAAGAGGTAAACAGATTTTTTGAAGAAGTTTGCAGCTAAAGTTAATGCCCTGTGATAGTATTAAGAAAGATGATAACTATTTGGTGGGGTAGGATGAGAGGATTGGAGGTGGGAGGAAGAATGCGAGATACAAGATGGTATGATGTGAAGATGGAGGAATGGATGTTAAGTACTGTAGATGGAAGAAAAGGTGGAAAGTGAATAGTTCCGAGGGAGATTTAAAAGGTGAGTAGCTATGAAGTGGTAATGGTTGATAGAAATCATTGTGGGTACAAGGTGTGTCATCAACGGCGAGGGAAGTTATGATAATGATTCTGATGCCTACTTATATTCTTGTTCTTCTTGCAGGAGTTTCAGTCTTTAAGTGCTTGCAGGTGGATGTAAAACTTTGCTGGTATCAACATTTTGAAGAAGTTCTCAATTGAGAAAGCAGATTTTAATCACAATGAGCAGTATGTATCACAGAATGTACAAGTATATGCGGATGATACGCTTCCACATTTTATGGCTATTCACAAAAAGAGTAATTTGTCAATAGCATTATGGGCATTCTTAATTTCTTAGTTATCCCGTTGTTACTTTGCAACCACTCCACATGTCAAGGGGGTACTAAAAGAGAGTGTGGTAAAGCAGAACCTAAGAAATTGTCAGAAAAACATTTTTTTTTCCAGTACAAAACATTGACAATTGTTCAGAACATGAGGGCTAAGTCATTCTGGTTCAGTACCAGTCATTTTTATTTAAACTTGTTAAAATTTTCTATTTCAAAATCTTTTGAAGGAAACATGAAATCACTAACCCTTTACAGAATTAAAGCAGGCGATTTGTTTCCTATACCTTGAACGTTTCTTTATTTAAATTAGGTTTGGATATGGGACAGGAAGGATATGGGGCTTGCTGGGTTCCCTAAGGGAGGGATGAAAGCAAAGTTTGCATGTTGTGGTAACATGGTTGTATGGTATGCCTATACTGTATCATCTTTTGTATTGTAATCATGTATATACTATCACAGGCATCAATCTTGGTTTCTATTTTTATGTCTGTTTTCCATCACCATTTTAAGCTTTTAATTTTTCTTTCCTTTCTATCCCCTCTCCTTCTCCCAACTTACTCTATCCTAACTCTCGCACCTTAAATTTGTAACACCCTCTTGGTACATTTGACTCTTTTACTTTTAAACATCACCAAACCATTTGAAGCTAGCCCTCTAAAAATTTGTTGCTAGGCATATTCATGTGGTAATTGGATGAAAAAGTTGTCAATTATCTCACTCAGTGAGGTTGATTGCATTATTAATTACAACTTCAGATACTTTGCTATATTTCGTACAAGATATTTTTGGACTTCAATTTCTATCAGGCACTTCCATATTTTGAGTCTTTTAAGTATTCAGTCTGAATAATCACGTATTAAGTTAATTTTCTCCGGTAGTCGTGTATTTCTTGTGACCTACACCCTGTACTAATTTATTTCATACCCCAGTCACAATTCTATGATGTGTATTGTAGTCCTATATGTATTTTTTCCTAAATATCAGTTTTCTACCATTATTATTAGCTTATATTTCTTATCTGTTTGTAAAGGGGGGTCCACTTTGTAAGAGCAACAAAGACCTTAACCAATCCTATTGCTATCTTAATGTGTCATAAAGCGTAATGTGTCATAAAGCTATGTAATATTAGTGTGGAAATCAATAAATCATATCATATCAAGGTGCTTTTTTCTTTGCAGACAATTACATTGTAAAACTGGAGGTAGAGTGGAAAGATAACAACGATGAGCAAAGTCCGTTAGTTCTAGAAAAGTGTGACGGAGGTCAGATTGCTGTTAAACAAGAGGTTGTTAATCAAGAGGTTGCTGTTAAACAAGAGGTTGCTGTTAATCAAGAGGTTGCTGTTAAACAAGAGGTTGCTGTTAATCAAGAGGTTGCTGTTAAACAAGAGGCTGTTGTTAAAGAAGAGGTTGCTATTGAAAAAGAGGTTGCTGTTGAACAAGAGGTTGCTGGTAATCAAGAGGTTGCTGGTAATCAAGAGGTCTATGACGTCCTTTCAGGTATAAAGCAGTAGATTTAACTATGTGGAAATTTCTGTCTTTATATTTTGTACTTTTGCATAGTAAAGCCACTAGTCTACTTTCAAAGGGATGCGAGTGGGTTGAGGGTCTAAAATTTATATAATTTGATTAAGCCAAAATACAATTTTATCAAAAAGGCAATTCATGAAGCCGCTGGTCTCATCACCTTAAGAGTACAGCTTAATGGGGGAAATAGCTAACAGGGTCACTAAAGCTCTGTGACTTTTGACATTGTGACCTTGTTTACTCCAGTCTACAAGATTCTAGTTTTGTGACATTTGACCGCAGATTTACAGGACACAAGTTTATGTACCAACGTACCATGGTACAACATAGGGTTGGTACAGATCTTGCCCTCTTGGAGAATAAAGTGGTACTAAATTGTACAAATTACCACATATTTACCCCCTAAAATCACAAATTTCACCTTTGACCTCTGACCCTAATCACTAAAAAAAACTTCTGAAATTTTCACATTTATTGTAGCTACTGCATGACACCATCAATGCTCACATCACACTTATGACACATTAACATTGCAATAGGCTTGGTCAAAGAGGTCTCAGCGAGTTGCTGTACTTACAAAGCAGACCCCCTTTACAAACAGATTATAAAAAACACAAGATAGCAATCTATGGAGCTGCTGATCTTGTCACCTTAAAAAGGGCATGACATGGGTTTTCGTATGACTCTCACTTAATTATTTGGACAATTTGATAGAAAATTCTTCCAAAGTTTGTGTTGGTTGTAATAGCAGAAATTGGAGAAAAAGCCCTAATATCAAGGGGTGGCCATGTAGTGTAGGAGGTGTAGGCAGTTATTTGCCTTTACAGCAAAGTGACTACAATATCTCATTCCCACATATATGTATATGTGGGTAATGAGAAAATAAAACGATGCTTGAAGGGCACGTGGGAGGCGAAATGGTAATGGTTGCACTCAAAGCAGGCATAATTGATGAAGAATCATCATGCCCATTGATATCACAAAGTTAAGATTTGACTTTACAAAATCTTATAAAGCTGACGCCTGTGATGTCAGTCAATGTTGATCTTCTATGTGCTTTGAGGTGAGGGTCTATGAAGATTTGATTGACAGCTGCATGAAACACTCACAATGTTGGTGTGGAGGTAATTAATAGAAGTTGCCATGCGAAGCATAATGCGAATGTGGTGATTTCGTCCATACGGCTGTCTACAGTTTCTTAAAGTTTTTTGAGAATTCCTCAGACAAATGTTAAAGTTTCTTCAGAGTTCCTCGGAAAAAGTGTAAAGTTTCTTCAGATATCCTAATGTAAGGTTAGAATTTCCTTAAAATATCCTTTAAAGTTTTTTATTGAAAGACTCTTAAGACAGATTGAAGACTAGTTCCCTTAAAAGTCTACAAAACATTTGATATTTCCTTAGAAGATAACAGAACAGTAAAGTGATATTATTTTCCAATATTCTTCAGAGATCCTCAAGCGTCTCTCTCATAGCACTAGAGATTTAAAATCCTTCAAAATAATTGGGCACTAACGGTTGTATCAGGCATGATTATTAAACTCCTCCTTTATTATTGTGGTCATTTGCATAAATTTCCTACAGTTTATGAACTGACCAGACTTTTTTTATTTAGTATGCTCAGTCAGGGAGTGTGACAGGATGTGACTGCATATGGACATAGGGAGGGATGCCATGTTGACATGGATTGGGGCTATGCGGGGCATATGATAGAATATATACCATGTGGTATACACCAAGAGCTATATCAGGCATAAATATTTGACTCAGCCTTTTTTTTTTTCTTATTCAACAGTTCATTTGCATATAAGTTATTATATGAACTGACACTTTCATGCATAGTATGCTCAATCAGGGACTGAGAGCCAGGATGAGACTTCTTATGGAGCCTATGGGATGTCATAAGGGATGCCATGTGGGACATGGGGTGGGATGCCATGTGGGACAGGGTGGAATACCATGTAGGATATGGTGGAATGCCATGCGGGACATAGGGTGGAATGCCATGGGATGGAATATCATGTGGGACATGAGATATCATGTGAGACCTGAGGTGGGATGCCATGTGGGACATGGGGTGGGATGCCATGTTAGACATGGGGTGGGACATAGGGTAGGATACCACGGGTAGCACAGTGTGACATAGGTTGGGATACCATGTGACATATGGTAGGAGGCTATGTGGGATATAGGGTAGGATGCCATGTGGGACATAAGGTGGGATGCCATGTGGAACATCAGCTGGGAAGCCACTGATGCGGGACATAAGATAGGATGTCATGAGGGACATTGGGAGAGATGCCATGTGGGACACAGGGAGGGATGCCATGTGGGACATAGGGAGGGATGCCATGTGGTACATATGGTTGGATTAATGTGGAACATACATGTAGGATGGGATCCATGTGGGACATAGGGTGGGATGACATGTGGGTCATAGGGTGGGATGCCATGTGGGACATGGTGGAATGCCACATGGGACAAGGGATGGGATGTTATGGGGTGTGATGCCATGTGGTGGAATGCCATATGGGACTCTTGGGGTGGGATGCCATGTGGGAGATGGGATGCCATGTGGGACTTAGTGTGAGATCCATTTACATAATTGGCTGGGTCATATGATATGGGTGTCAAATTGCATGGGCATGTGAAGTATGACGGTATTTTCCATTCTTGTAGTTTTGGACTAGAAGTAGTTTTAAAAGAAACAGTGGGACACATACAGATACACTAAACAATTAAATATTTTATTTTTATCTTCTCAGGTGAAAAATCATACCAATGCCAGTACTGTGAAAATACATTATGTAATCTACCTCCCCTGAAGACTCATGAAAGGACAAACACATGTGAAAAGCCATACCACTGTCAGTACTGTGAAAAGAGTTTCAATCAGGCCAGTAATCTCAAAAAACATGAAAGGACACACACAGGTGAAAGGCCATACCACTGCCAGTACTGTGAAAAGAGTTTCAGTCAGGCTGGTAATCTCAAAACACATGAAAGGACACACACAGGTGAAAAGCCATACCATTGCCAGTATTGTGAAAAGAGTTTCAGCGTGACTGGTCATCTCAAAACACATGAAAGGACACACACAGGCGAAAAGCCATACCATTGCCAGTACTGTATTAAGAGTTTCTCTGATCTATCTGCTCTGGTGACTCATGAAAGGACACATACAGGTGAAAAACCACACCACTGCCTGTACTGTGAAAAGAGTTTCAATCAGGCCAGTAATCTCAAAAAACATGAAAGGACACACACTGGTGGAAAACCATACCACTGCCAGTACTGTAAAAAGAGCTTCAATCAGGCCAGTACTCTCAAAAAACATGAAAGGACACACACAGGTGAAAAACCACACCACTGCCAGTACTGTGAAAAGAATTTCAATCAGGCCAGTAATCTCAAGAAACATGAAAGGACACACACTGGTGGAAAACCATACCACTGCCAGTACTGTAAAAAGAGCTTCAATCATGCCAATAATCTCAAAACACATGAAAGGACACACACAGGTGAAAAGCCATACCACCGCCGGTACTGTAAAAAGAGCTTCATTTGTGCTGCTCATCAGAAAACATACGAAAGGACACACACAGGTGAAAAGCCATATCACTGCCAGTATTGTGAAAAGAGTTTCAATCAGGCCAATAATCTCAAAAAACATGGAAGGACATGCACAGGTGAAAAGCCACACCACTGCCAGTACTGTGAAAAGAGTTTCATTCAGGCCAGTGCTCTCAAAGTACATAAAAGGATACACACTGGTGAAAAACCATACCACTGCCATTACTGTGAGAAGAGTTTTAGTCGGGCTGATGCTCTCAAAGCACATGAAAGGACACACACAGGTGAAAAGCCATATCACTGCCAGTACTGTGAAAAGAGTTTCAATCAAGCCAGTAATCTCAGAACACATGAAAAGACACACACAGGTGAAAAGCAATACCACTGCCAGTACTGTGAAAAGAGTTTCAGTCAGGCTGATGCTCTCAAAGCACATGAAAGGACACACACAGGTGAAAAGCAATACCACTGCCAGTACTGTGAAAAGAGTTTCAGTCGGGCTGATGCTCTCAAATTACATGAAAGGACACACACATGTGAAAAGCCATACCACTGCCAGTACTGTGAAAAGAGTTTTAGTCGGGCTGATGCTCTCAAAGCACATGAAAGGACACACACAGGTGAAAAGCCATATCACTGCCAGTACTGTAAAAAGAGTTTCAATCAAGCCAGTAATCTCAAAACACATGAAAGGACACACACAGGTGAAAAGCCATATCACTGCCAGTACTGTGAAAAGAGTTGCAATGATTCCAATAGTCTTAAAAAACATGAAAGGACACACACTGTTGAAAAGCCATACCACTGCCAGTACTGTAAAAAGAATTTCAGTCACGCTGATGCTCTCAAAGCACATGAAAGGATACACACAGGTGAAAAACCATACCACTGCCAATACTGTGAAAAGAGTTTCACTAGGGCTGATGTTCTCAAAAGACATAATAGGACACACACTGGTAAATACCCATGCCACTGTTAGTACTGTAGAAAGAATATTAGTGAGCTATTAGATCAAAAAATTCATGAAAGGACACACACAGTTGAAAAGCCATACTACTGCCAGTGCTGTAGAAAGAATTTTAGTCAGCTAGCTCATCAAAAAATGCATGAAAGGACACACACAGGTGAAAAGCCATACCACTGCCATCACTGTGAAAAGAGTTTCAGTCAGCCTGATGCTCTCTAAATACAGGAAAAGATACACACACACAGGTGAACACACATACCACTGCCAGTACTGTGAAAAGAGTTCCAGTAGGGTTGATGTTCTTAAGGACATAAAAGGACAGATACTGCTGAAAAGCTATACCACTGCCAGAACTGTAAAAACAGTTTTAGTCAGCTAGCCCATACAAAAAGACATGAAAAGGACACATACTGGTGAAAAGCGATACCACTGCCAGAACTGTGAAAAGAGTTTTGGTTGGGATGATGTTCTCTAAAGACATTAAAGGATACACTGGTGAAAAGCCATATCACTGCCAGTACTGTGAAAATTGTTTTGGCCATGCTAATCACCTCAAAATGTATGAAAGGACACACTAGTATAGATGTACTTGATGATTTAAGTGATATAATGCGGCAGACAGTTTAAGGCAAAGAGACTTCTGAGTAGGCCTATTATATCCTCATGAAGTCAATGATTCAAGTTGACTATGATATTAGATCCACACACTGAAGGCAGTATATTCTCCATGTAAAAATGAATCCTTGAATAAATGTCTTGAAAAAAGTATTTTATATGCATTTCTAGTATGTTCTATTTTTATAAATAGGTGTAGCCAGGCATAACCCTCAATGATGTTGTGGTTAATTTTATAAATATTTTTATTCTATCTTTGTCTATGAGATCATCTTGGAATTTTCTGGAAGTGCCTCACCCAGTTGTTGAATGACAGTGTTATTGCCCAATTTTCAATGCCCACTGGAATGTCCTTGATTTCTTGTGAAAGGTTGCATGTAGCAATATATAGTGACGCTTGCAATATACGATTTAGTTTGTGACTCTTGCTTTTTGAGTTAAAATTTCAAATTAAGGTTCTTCTGGAAAAGTGGAGGACTGAAGCTGCTTCCTGGTAGTAAAAGATATCTTGTTAATTTAATTTTTTTCTGAAGGGTTACTGAAATATTTTGTTAATTATTTTATGAGCAGGTACTGAAGTGTACTTTCTTGTATTCCATTGGGAAAGTTCTATGGATTTTTTCTTATCTTAAAGTATATGGACAGGCATTGGCGTAGCCAAAGGTTGGGCAGAAGGGTTTTAAATCTCACAAACATGCATGTTTATGTCATTTCATGATTTTCCACGAACTTTTTGTGGGATTTTATCATTTTCCACAAACATTCTTGGGGGACTTATTGTATTCCCACAAAATCTTTTGTGGGATTTTAAGATTTCCCACAAACTTTTTATGGGGTTTCTTATTTTCCCATTGGTTTCTTATTTTCCCATAGGGAAATTGCTGATTTCCTGTAGGAAATTGCTATTTCCTACAGGATATTGTGGGGTTTTTTTATAAGGTGGCTACTCCCCATTTCATCGTTTTATGATATAATCTTTACTACGCTTTTGAAGATTTGTGTGATAAACGGTGAGAGCTTCAATATCATTGGTGTTCTAGTTTAATCTACTAGGCATCTTGAAGAAACATAAAATGCAGGTGAACAGCCAAAACGTTTGCAAGTTGTAAGAACATTTCTGTGAGTCATGAAACGACACACAATTTTTGGACCATTTTCAAATTTACTCAAATTGAGATGGCTGGATAGTTCAGTATCTCCTTGTTTTCCCAATTTCAGTTTCTGAAATTGCTGCTGGAGAACATCTGTTCTTGCTCAGATTTAATTAGGGGTACATGAAAGGGGTACATGGAAGGGTACATATAAGGGGTGCATGGAAAGGGTACATGGAAGGGGAACATGGAAAAGATTTAAAAAGCTATAATGATTGGAAATTGCTGTGTTGAAAAATTCATCTTTTATTTGAGCTCATTTATTTTTGATATACATCAAATAAACATTAGGCTCTATTAAAAAAAAACCATTAACTTATCCCCCACCATGCATCAGTGAGATCCCAGACTTGTTTTGAAGGTATCATAGTTTCTCGGATCACATTCATGCAGCGTCTGATACTTTCCAATATCCAATATTTATAACGCCTGATGTGGTTGACCTGATCAGGGGCAGTACATGTCACTGAAATTATTTGCCAACTGAGTTCCGCGGATGATAATGATAAGCTAATTTTATTACGGGGCCGTAAAAGGTCATCTGCTGTGGACATGCAGCTACCAAGTTTTCCATAAATTACCATTTAAAAGGGGAATACAAATCTTATATTATCACTAACCCTTTTAAAATAAGCCCACACTGTCAATTTCAGATCATGTTGAAACTAAAGCACATGTTACATTTTCTAAGGGAACCCTTAAAGGTAAATGGGCAGGTAGAGATTTTGCCATAAATATGTACCTTTTAATATTCTAAACATTTCATTAAAGGTATATGGATAGGTAGAGATTTTGCCATAAATATGTTCCTTTTAATATTCTGAACATTTCATTAAAGGTATATGGACAGGTAGAGATTTTGCCATAAATATATATTTCTTTTAATATTCTAAACATTTCATTCAAGGTTTATGGACAGGTAGAAATTTTGCCATAAATTTGTCTCTTCAATATTCTGAACATTTCATAAGAGGTAGATGGACAGGCAGTGATTTTGCCATAAATGTCTTTCTTTTATTATTCTGAACATTTCATCAACATCTATGGAAAATTTCCACTTGTTTCTGAGATATTCACGAAAAATCTTTCCCTAGTAGAAATGGTCCGTCAATCATTCACAGTTAATGCACACATCACCTTAAAGCATATGATACACAGCTATTTTATCACCAGTTTGCAAACAAATTTCTCCCACTAAGACACCTAACAACGGATAAGTGATATTTCAATCACAAAAGTGCCATGATTACTCAGCACTGGCTTTCTGTAATCATACATACAAATAAGCTTGGGCTACTTGGCTGTGGTGTGCATGGGAATGGCAGATAAACAATCATTGTTTGGAGTGGAAACAATACACTGAACATGAAGTCGGGTTCGTATTTGTCAAACCTGAGTTTTCAGGTGTTGGGTGCGGGTAGGCTTAAAGATAAACTTTTTGGCATGACGTCCCAACAAACAGCTGGACTTCCACTAATAAAAAAAGGTGTGTGACATAACAATAAGCACACAGTAAAGCCCACAGTGCATAACTTCCACTGTGTCACATTTACCTAGGCTACTTCAAAACATCGTTTTCATTGAATCAGACATGATAATCCTTTTTATTGTAAGTAAAGAGGAAAGTTCCGATCCATAATTTTTTTTAATGATTGATGAACTCCACTTGGTGCGTTAGGCTGTTAGCATACTGTATGGTACACTGTACCATTCACATAAAGTTAAGTGTTGTACCGTCCTATCCTTACGTCACAAAAAAACCCAGTATGTAATGAGCATACGTTGGGAGACCTAAGAATACATTAGGAATCTTTGTCCCTTGGACCCTCCAACCTGACACCCTTGATTTACTTAAAATCAGGAGTAGCTACACCTTCCAACACGAGAGCCTCCCCACAAATCACTTGTTAACAGCCAGCTACTGTAACATATATTCCATTTCACACAAGAAAATAAACATGAAAACGACGCTAACATAACTAGAATACGAGCAGTAGTTTGGCATGGAGTAAAAACATATGGCATGTTAAAGACAACGTAAAAAGATAATTGCCAGATTATCCAATTTACCTCAGCTTAGCAAGGCCCTCCGATTAGCACGTACAGCGGCGGCGGAAGGAAAAAATATTGGGGGGGGGGGGCACTGCACAGGCGTAAATCCATTTAAAAAAATGAAGTTAAGATTTGACCGATTATGGTGACACTGAAGGTGTTACTGCAAGCGCAGAGCGCTCGCTTTTTGGCGTGGGGTCCAGGGGCCCCCTTAAGGGCCCCTACTGGGGTCTATGGGCATAGGCCTGGAAGAGGTCTAAGGGGCAAAGCCCGGAAGCTCTCGCAAAAATGACAGTTCGTAAGGGTACAAAAGTATGTCACAACGCATAGGAGACATATTATACAAGTCAAAATTCGTGTCAAAGAGAGCTATAATACAAAAAACAAAATCATGAAAACGCATAATGTGGAAATATGTTTTATTGTTCACGTTTCTGTTATAGGGCTATGGTTACTCTTTGAAAAATATGTGCATAGTCTAAAAGAAAAATTGTTTGATAAGCTTCCAATGCTCCCTTCACTTGGTCATTTATCTCGTGTTTTCATCCGTCAATAGTGCCAACATTTAATAAAGCCCACTTATGATGTGTTAGAATCAGGCCAGTGAAGCGAGTTGTCATTGATCAGATGTAATAAAGTAATTATGATCATATGACTGGACAGTTTCCATTCTAGTCAGGGGGTCCTTTACAGAAAGTGTGTTACAGAAATTGAAATTTTTGTTTTGTATAATTGTAGATTGTAATTGTGGACTAGGCTATCATATTAAGAGAACATGAATTAAACCTCGGAGAAGGGAGGGGAGGGGTGGGGGTTAAAAATATGAAAATTACAAATGATTACTGGATGTCATTCCCCTCACCCATTGAAATTCATTGGGCCTGGGGCCTCCCCCATCACCTCCCTACACCCCACCCCGTCACGTTCCGCCACCTATGCGTTAAAGCAGGGAATGTAGGCCTAGGCTGACATGTACATGTAGTCCTCGGTGTAATGAAGACAAAATATGAGTTCAATTAAGAAATTATTAGTTTTGATATTGTATATGTTATCCCATAAAAAAAAAAATCCCTTCCAATGATACCAAAAACATGTCTATACCATTTCTCTCAAGTTAACCCCGATTTGGAATCGGTCCAGAGCGGCTATAATCGCGACCAGGAACTGCAATGACGGGCAGTAATGACAGGCAGCATGGCAGCCATGTTGCATCAAGGGAACGACTGATCTGATGGTAAGGAGGACCAACATCCGCCTCATGTTGCTTTACGATCCAGAACCAGATAGTTGCCATACCAGAGCTCTTAACTATTTGCAAGTGACTCTAGAAAGAGGGGAGGTCATACTTTCAGTTCCCAACAAGGAGAAATGTCCACAGCACATCATCCATGATTGGAATAGACTACCGATCAGCAGCCAATGGTGTAAGGCTGAATGGGTTCCGTGACCAGCTGGGCACACTAACGCCTGCCTGGTTTGGTGTGGAGTAGAATACACCGGCAGTTTTTAGATGTTTTATTTTGTTGAACTTTTAGCCATTATTTGCCGTTTGTTTTTGGCCTGGCCGCCGAGTATAACGCTTTTTGAAGAGTCAAATCTATTTTGGAAGATGAAGAAGACAGAGCCTTGAAGAGAGTCCATGCCCGATAGAAACAATGGTTTAAGTCTATGGTCTGCTGTTAGCCTGTATATTGCTGGTAGTGGAAGACCAAGTAGGGTCCTCATTCTGCTAATCCATCTGGAGTTTGGACATCTTCTTGAGCTATAAATGTTTCCGTGCAGAATAACCTTTTATAGGCAGCTGTCTTGACGTCTGGCTATATGTAGCTGAGAGCTAATAGCGTAGTGCCATCCAATAACCATTAAAAAGGGGGAGAGGAGGGCTGTCTATTTGCAAGACATGCGAAATCTGTATATGACGTCATGTATAAGTACGCACTGATGCTGGATCACAAATGAGTCAAGTTAAAGTAAGGTAGGTTAGTGTCCAGAATTTAAGCCAATCAGATAAATCCAACAAATGACGTCATATGCAAATTCAGTATAAGCAGATAGACAGGTGTACTGTTCAGTCCTGCCGTTTAAAAGAAAATATATTTTATGACATGTCAAAACATCAAGCTTTTTACTCGAAAAATAGACCTAAAGATTAAAGACGTTCTGGAGCGTAAGATGTGATTTGAGCGTTTCTTAAGAATTATTTTACACATTGTTTCAGTGTTTGATTGTATTAAAATCCTCCTCACCGCTAATTTTGAAAAACTTTACATCATACTATTAGGCCAACATGTTTTGTGGGAAGTGGTTCCGTAAAAACTTAAATCTCTTACCAAACTTTTACACAGATTTAGATTTACTTGGACTTTACTGAATATAAATAGGCCAACTTAATATAGGTAGTTTACCTTCATGTATTGTCATCTCCACTTAGTTTATGATTGTATTTGACGTCTTATCTATTTTCACCCAACCATTTTATTACTTTTCCCCTGGGCTTCTTTATGTTACCGGATTGGGGAGGGGAGGGTGGGGGTTCCTCTTTAACTTCATTTTTCACTATTTAATTTTTCTATACATTTCCTTTGTAATTAATTATTTATTTTGAGCTACGGTGGGCTTCTTGTAAAAGCTTTGGCTTCTAAAGGCCTATCACCATTTTCTCATAGATTGTTATGTCTTTTCATATTTTAGATATTGAAAATGGAAAAATAATATATGCATGAAAATGGAAAATGAATTAATCAAATCAAATCATATAACTATTTAAAGTTGTAACGTAAAAAAAAAGAATAGTATAGGCCTAATTAGAAATGGAAGGAAGGAAATACAGCCTTACAGGATCTTCCCAGTTCAAAGAAATGGTCAAAAATGGTCTAACGTTAGTAACAAACAACTTCAGGAAAGATGCTTCTAGGAGGGTTATTGTTTTTAGGGACTTTAATGTTCCAGACATTGATTGGAATCTTTGTACTAGTGGTCCACATGGTAAAGATATTCTGGAAACTGTATCTGACTGCTTTTTCACCCAGCATGTTTTATTTCCCACACGTGGTAGTAATTGTCTTGATTTGATTTCAGTAGTTAAGAAAGTATGGTTAGAAATGTGGTAAGGTAGGGTGTAGTGATCATGACCTCATTTGTTTTGATCTGTATTGTTTCACAAAGGTTTTTCCAGCTAATAAATTGGTTTAGATTTTAAGAATGCTGACTTTGCAACACTTCTTTGCTGCAAAGTCAATGACTTGGATCTTTTTAAGCATGGGCTGTTTTCTGAACTATAGTTTTAGAGGGTGTAAATAGGTTTGTCCCATTAAAGAAAGTCTAGGTGTAATCGGCCAGTGTGGATGACTCCGGAGGTTTTACTGGCTGTTCGGGAAAAAGAAGAAGTTGTGGCATTGTTTTAAACACAGTGGGTGTTCTGCGGAGTGTGTTAGGTATGAGGGTCATGAAAAGTTCACAAAAGGTTTGATAAAAGTGCTTTTTAAAAAACGTTTGTTCAAAGAGGTTAAGATTAATCCTAAGTCGTTTTATTCTTATGTTCGCTCACAGCAAAAAACAAGGAGGTTGTTGGTGCCATTCAGGGTAATGATGGTGTTACTATCAATAGTGGTAAGGATATGGCTGAGGTTTTGAATGACTACTTTGTGTCTGTTTTTACTAAGGAGTCCCCCGCCTGCTGATGATGTTGTGGATTATCTTAGTGTGCACTCTCCAGTATCTATTCAGAATGATGATTTTTTAGTTGATGTTGTGTCTAAGAAGTTGAAGGTTTTGAACTTAAATAAAGCACCCGGTCCAGATGGTATACATCCTGCTGTCTTACAGTACGTGCGTGTTCTGATGGTCTTTCTGTTCCCCTGAGTATTATCTTTTTAAAAGGCTTTGATGTTGGTGTTGTTCCTAGTGATTGGAGAATTGCTATAATGTCACTCCTATTTTTAAAAAGTGTGACCACAGTTTGCCTTGTAACTATAGGACAGTGAGTCTTACTAGTGTTGTGTGCAAGATCATGAAGTATATTGTTAAGGATGTTGTACTTGATCATTTACTGGTCAATGGTTTGTTGAATTTGTCACAGCATGGGTTCTTACCTAAGAGGTCTTGTGTTTCTAATTCATTGGAGTTTCTTGATGTTACTAAACTAGTTGATTCTGATCATAATGTGGATGTTATCTATTTAGATTTCCAAAAAGCATTTGATAAGATTCCATTGGGCAGGCTCATGATGAAAACAAGAGCTCGTGGTGTTGAGGGAAAGTGTGCCAGTTGCATATATTCTTGGTTAGTTGACAGGTCACAAAGAGTTGTTCTTAATGGTGAAGTATCTCCATAGAAGATGGTTACATGTGGTGTTCCTCAGGGTTCTGTATTGGGTCCGCTTCTTTTCTTAATCTTCATTAATGATATTAATCTTTCCCTTAGCTCCAGGATTTTTCAATTTGCTGATGACATGTATACAGGATTGTTGATGATGTTAAGGATTCTTCACTTTTGCAAACTGATCTGGATAAGTTATGTTTCTTGGTCCCAAACATGGCAGATGGCATTCAATGTTGATGAATGCAAAGTTATTCATTTTGGTCAGAGCAATTTGACTTTTAATTACTGCATGAATGGGTTCAAATCTTGGTAGTGTTGATCAAGAAAGGGATCTAGGTGTTGTCATTACTAGCAATCTGAATTCTTCTTAACAGTGTGCTTTAGTAGCTGCAAGGGCAAATAGGATGATTGGTTTGATTAGAAGAAATTGTTGTTTTCTTGGTAGAGAGGTTGTTCTTAATTTGTATAAGCAGTTAGTCAGGCCTCACCTTGAGTATGCTATTCAGGCTTGGAGTCCCTTTTATGAGAAGAAGAAATTTATTTGGAGCAGGTTCAGCGAAGAGCCACGAAGAGCATCCAGGAGTAAAGCACTAAATTGGCGTACAAGCTGAAAGAAAATCACACGATTTTAAATTCTAACTGCTAACATTAAAATCAACTCGGATAAAGGAGGTGCAGAAGAAATTTCTTCTGAAAATTCGGGTGAAGAATCATGAATGGATATTTGAATCAAATATCTCTGAAAAGGTTACACAAATGTAGAAAAGTGTCATGTGCATATTTTGTTGGAAATTTGCTGCCAATTTTCTTTCTTGCCAAAATGAAATAAAAATCCGTCAAGTTTCGCAAGACAAAGATAATCTTGTTGAGCCTGTATATATGCTGATAGATGATACATCAGAGGCTTCCATGCCGCAAGTTACAAAAGTCTGGCACAAACCCACAGTGCGCCTGTAGGTCTATACATTCCTTGTATTTTGTCTTGCAATAAAATCGTGAAAGCTGAAGCAAAATATCCTAAAACGCTGACCAAAATTTGTGAGTAATTTAAACAGAACAATTACTAGTACCTATGAATTTGAGGATGGTGTAGGAAAAAAGGAGGGAAAATGTTTCAAATGAAAGTCATCTGTGAACAATTTTAATGCCGTTTTTTCATTTGGGGGCAAAGCAAAAATTTGGGGAAACGTTTCCCAGTTCCCCCTCCCCAGTGCCGCGGTGGGTCATGTTTCACTGCAGGGGCAAGGAATCCCCCTTCCCGGTAAGCAAATGCTCAACAGAGTAAAACGATGGGCACATAGATCTAAATTGGCATGAACCGTTTAGGAAATTGCTTAAAATCTGTGTTTCAAATCTAGAAACTGTCAAAGCTCTGGCAGGGGCCCAGAGGGGCGAAACACTGCAACTTCAAGTTCCCGAAAATTGAAAAAAAAATCCTGAAGATAGGAAGACAAATTTCAGAAAATAAAGGAAATTAACCGAAAAGGAAGAAATCTCCCGAAAATAAAAGAAATTTCCCCAAAATTTCAGAAAACTGCCCAAACATGGTTTTTTGGAAAATTTCACGAATATGAAAGAAATTAACCAGAAACAAATTTTCCACAAATTGAAGAAAACTCAAAAATTGAAGAAAACTGCCCAAATATTGAAGAAAATATCCCGGAAAATGCAAAAAAACCTCCTAAATATTGGAGAAAATTTCACGAAAATGGAAGCCAATTTCCCCAAAATGAAGGAAATTAACAAGGAAACATTTCCCACAAATTGAAGAAAACTGCATTTCCGCAAAATAAAAGAAATTTCCCGAAAATTTAAGAAAACTGCCCAAATATTGAAGAAAACCTCCCAAATATTGAGGAAAACCTCTCAAATATTGAAAACGAACCTCCCAAATAAATGAAAGAAAGCGCCAAAGCCCTGGAAGGGTCCAGAGGGGCGCGAAGCACTGCAACTTTCCAAAAATCGAAAATTGCAAATTTCCCGAAGATAAGAAGACAAATTTCAGAAAATAAAGGAAATTAAGCGAAAAGGAAGGAAATCTCCCGAAAATAAAAGAAATTTCCCCAAAATTGCAGAAAACTGCCCAAACATCGAAAAAAAATTCCGCAAAATGAAGAGAATTTCCCAAATATTGAAGAAAACATTCCGAAAATGACGAAAATGGAAAGCAAATTTCACGAATATGAAAGAAATTAACCAGAAACAAATTTCCCGCAAATGGAAGAAAACTCAAAAATTGAAGAAAACTGCACAAATATTGAAGAAAATATCCCGGAAAATGAAAAAAAACTTCCAAATATTAGAAAAAATATCCCGAAGGAAATTCCACGAAAATGGAAGCAAATTTTCCCAAAATGAAAGAATTTAACCAGAAAACAAATTTCCCGCAAATTGAAGAAAACTAAATTTCCTCAAAATAAAAGAAATTTCCCGCAAATTATAGAAAACTGCCCAAATATTGAAAAAAACCTCCCAAATATTGGAGATAAATTTTCTCGAAAATTAAGGAAATTTCACGAAATTTTAATGAATCTTTTTAAAAATGAAGGAAATTATCCAGAAAACAAATTTCCCGCAAATTGAAGAAAACTAAATTTCCGCCAAATGAAAGAAATTTCACGGAAATTGAAGAAAATTGCCCAAAATATTGAAGAAAACCTCTCAAATATTAAAGAAAACCTCTCAAATATTGAAGAAAATATTCCGAAAATCATAAAGGAAACTGTCGAAACCCTTGAAGGGGCCCAGAGGAGTGAAGCACTGCAACTTTCCCAAAAATTGAAGAAAATATTCCGCAAAATGAAGAAAATTTCCCGAAAAGTGAAGAAAACATAAATATTGGAAAAAATATCCTGAAAAGGAAGGAAAATTCACGAAAATGGGAGAAAATTTTCCGAAAATGAAGTAGATTAACCAGAAACAAATTTCCCGCAAATTGGAGAAAACTTTGCCTAAAATTTGAAGAAAATTCCCGCAATTTCCAGAAAATTAATAAACTTTACAAATACTGAAGAAAATATCCCAAAAAAGAAAGAAATTTTACGGAAATGGAAGCAAATTTCATGAAAATGAAGGAAATTTCGTGGAAACAGCACGAGAGCGAAACCCTGGAATCTCTGCATCATATTTCTAATGATTTTCAAAGCACAATATTGTGTGAAATGCAGGGTCGACGTCCTAGCCGCCGAGGGGGCGAAGCACCAGGAAATCATTAGCTTTTCTTTGTAAGAAATAATTGCTCAAAATTGTCTCTTTTACTAACTAAAGTTAGCTACAAGGTATATTATTTTAGGACAAATGTAGCCTAGGATCCCATTTATTATATGTGTCTTTAGTTGGGGTCTAGGAATGGTTTTCCTGTTTTTGATGCAAGAATAAAGCTTTGAGAACAAATATTTACAACGTTCAACATAAAAGTTGTATATACGAGTATATTTTCATAACAATTTTTGCGCCCCTGTGAGCATTCGGCACCCTCACGAAAAGCTACCAGCTGTATTCAATAAAATTGTTTGCCCTTTATGGCAGGAGCAGGTAGTCTTTTTTGTGAAAAATCATGCGCTTTTGGACTACAAAAATGGAAAATAGGAAGAATTTATTGATCAACACGTAAAAAAACACACACTTGGTGCCTCTCAGAAATTTTAGCTGTAGGGATTTCGCCCCCTTGGCTCCCCTGCCACCACGCTACTGCCCCAACCCCATAGCGACGCTACTGGGAGTAGCGCCACAACTGGTTTTCAAAGGCCGTGGGCATTGACTTGGTTGTCGATGTTATGTCTGTCCGTACGTCGTACCTGTGTTCTCGTCCGGGTCGTATTAAGCGTTTCGTGGTAGCATTGTTACTAGACTAGGGAGCTATAGATTTCACGACGCGGACGTATCTACAATGAA
Source organism: Chiridota heheva (assembly GCA_020152595.1). NCBI lineage: Eukaryota > Metazoa > Echinodermata > Holothuroidea > Apodida > Chiridotidae > Chiridota > Chiridota heheva. Next base: position 39,555 of record JAIGNY010001755.1, read on the forward strand.
ATGACGTCACGTTCGACGTTCTGCGCATGCGACTACTTCACCTTCTCTTATCCCAGGCCTGAAGCTCTACACCGGGTGTCAGGGTTTTTTCCACGTTGTGCTGAAAACGGCGACGTGGGATAGCGTGTGACGTCATATTGTCATACCAATCTGCGTTTTTAACATAACAGAGCAAATGATACCGTTTTTATGTTCATCACATAAAATTTTGACTCAAATTGTGTCTGTATTATTTTTCAAATTGTGGAAATTAAAGTTTACAGTAAAGAATTATAAAGTAATTGCATTTTCATCGGCGCTCAGATAATTTACGTTCTACTGGTACATCTTGGGAAATTGTACATATGTTTATCATATAGGGTACGAAGTTCGGGCTACTTCCGACCTTCCGAAGAAGTTGATCCAGTCGTGAATTTTCTTTTTGCTTTACAAACTCGATGAAGGTTCGCCATTCTTCCAAAAGTTGTACTTATAATCGGAGCGTCGTCTGCTACGATCGCTAGCCTACTTAAGTTAGATATATCGCCGAGGGTAAACGCATGACTGGTCACACAATGTCATATTCCCCGTCGTGAAAATCTAAAGTGCAAAACAAACAAGACGGGTAAGTCAGTATGACAACGTACACTGTCGATTAACTTCCCCGTCGTACTTTTCCGCGTGCATCGTGAAATCTAAAGCTCCCTACTAATACGCAGGCGACGACCCCGTCATTGTAATTGTATGTTCACTCGTCGTCGTCGTTTCTGCTAAA
>JAIGNY010001756.1:0-37374 GCA_020152595.1 Chiridota heheva
CGCTGGAAGCTGCTTGTGATAGTTCTGGAAGGACAGCTTGTTTTCGCCTTCTTTCGGCATCTCAATGCATACAGCTATTTGACCAATTCCCATGCAATCAGGTCTATGGGCCTCAAGCAGATCTTCCCTGGAATAGCCATGCAGACACCTCTCACAGAAGTGCTTACGCCTTTGATTGGCACTTTGATTAAAGAGCAGGCGGTTGAGGCTTTTGACCCACGTGTAGTGGAACTTACATACCTTCTCAATCAATAGAAGGTTGATCCTGGGGATGTTCTTGTCTTGTTGCTGAGTCTGTGAATGATCACCCCTTTATTCCAACCGAAGACGTTAATAGCCAGATTGTTTTGTTTTTCAACCTTCCAGATCTGGGAGAGTGGAGCTGGAGCATCTATTTCTTCAAAGTTTAGGCCGTCTTTTGAGGGATACTTGCTGCATCTTTTTGGATGTGCCTTGGCTGGAAACAGAGCAGATTGGAGAGCCCAGCGAAGACAGTTATCATCACGGTTTTTCACATTGATGATAGTCTTTTCAGCTTTCGGCAGACCGATATAGGACCCACGTTGTAGTGGTTGCTACCAGGCAATATTTATCCAGGGGTCCTCCACTCTATCCACCACCCATCCTGAACCTCTCTGAGTCCATTGCTCAAGAGATTCTATCATGCGTAGGAAAGCGTTGTTGAGCACTGCATCAATTCCACCCACTTGCAGGACATCCATCTGACGGCTGCCAAATACAAGGTTTGTAAATTCTGTCCCCCCATCACCATTATCCTTCTTCAGCTCCACTTTGAGTGCTAACTGGAATTTTAATCCACGAAGGGCTCCAACCTCTTCTGCTACCTTTTGGGGATTTGCGCGGCGAACATCATCTAAAAGGGCTAGTGGGTCAGCCCCAATCAGTGCCCATCTACAATATTTATCTGCCAGCTGCGGAGGTAATTGCCAATTATCCCAGGGGCCCATCTGAACCTTGGAGCAGGAACAGGTCTCGGTGCAGGCACAGGTCTTGGAGCAGATCTGGGAGCTCTCGGAGCAGGAATCGATGCTCTCAGTGCAGGAACCGGCCTGCGGGCTGGCATATACCTATGAGCCATGATGGCATTTATGTAGTCCTTTTTAATGATTTCCTCTTTTACCTGGTAGGTCATTAAGCAGGATATTGTTTTGAACCACATACAGTACCGATGCGAGCAGTTTGACAATTGCGTCGGTAATTTTAACGCCGGTAAGCCGCCGGTAAAGCGCCGATAAAACGCCGGTGAAGCCGCCGATAAAGCTTGGAAAAAAACCCGTATTCGAAACCAAAAACGTGGTATTAGTTTTCATGCAACTTGCGGTAACTGTTATTTCTTTCAGCGAGGAAAGTTATCGGTCTACTGTGTGTAATATTTAACGTCTGCATACGTACCGAACCTGCAAATTTCTTTAGTTTCAGATACGTTTAAACTATTACAAATTGCCATTTTAAGCAAAATTAAGTATATCATTTTCCGTCTTTTCAACGGACACAGATCAGCCCACAATAAATTGGTAACGACAATGCAGAGTGTACCGCAGAGATATACGATCATTATTTATTTTCAATAAATTCAACAAAAAATTATCCATCTGAAAAGTAAGGAACCGTGGCAACGCAACTTTTGTCTGCACTATCTGGGCGGGCATGGCCATTTTTTTTATACATTATCAAATGAAAATTGAATGAAATAATATAAACTAAAACAAAAATGATAAGCGAAATGAAAAAGATTGGCGCAATAAAAATAAACAAGTTTAACTTACTGAGATTTCCATGTTTTATTCCGAAATAGTCGAGTAAAATTTCAACCCTGAAATATTTTCACCAAAATATTAAGAAACATTGTCAAAAACTTTTTAATACGTAGTTCCATATACAGTAAAAGTGAAACGCGTAAGAAAATAAAAAAATTAAATAAAATGAGAACAAATAAAATTCTGAACTAAGCACTCTTTGCTTAGTGTAGACCTAAATGTTGAAAAGAATACTTCTCAATCTACAGTATGTCCGAAAGTTCGAAATCAGCAATGCAAGTAAACAGAAACATACATGTTGCTTCCACTATTTGATAAGCCCAGGTGCAAAATTATTTGTTTATAATTAGATCGTGCGAAAATGTTTTTCCTTTCAACAGATATATTATAATTCTTACCCAAAACTTACGAACATTAAACCCCATTAACATTAATCTCTATGAAACACATGCATACCGCAAAAACACGGCAAACGTCTAAAGAATCATAAACAATGCCGCTGCCCCCATTCCCAGCACCTTTGACAGATTTGTTTACAAATTGCCGCCAGCTGTGTCTGGACTTTAGCCTAGCGCGGTCCAATTAATTAAGATTGGCTCATTTAAAGGGGAATACTTACAATTTTTACATTTAAAGGGAAATACAAAGGTGTATGCCCCTCCCGATTTTCATGTTGTCTTCCAAATATTTGAAGTCTAAAGACACAAACTTGAGTTTGGTGGTTATGGGTAAGGGACCGGGGATCACAACGGTTAGTAGCGATTTAGAGGGGTATAAGTCCAGAGTGATTCTTTCTTCTACATGTTTAATTTATCATTATCAGGCTATCGAATTTAGGGTGGGGGCGGGGGACAAAATTCTCCTTTAAGAAAACATACAGTAATTTGGTAGATTATTTCGTCCCCTCTCCAATTTTCTTCAATTTCTCCACAAAAATTAAAAGTATTACGACAGTTCCAAGGGGCGGGGAAGAAGCGGGGAAAGGGCGGGGAATGTGAGGGTGGCGGAGGGGGTAAATCTCCTAGCTCGTTTGCAAGTTAAAGCGACAAACTGGATTGTTAAATTATTTAATTTGGGGTGGAGGAAATCTCTTTTATAAAAACAAAATCTTGTAGATCGTATCGTTCCCTCTCCCATTTTCTTAAATTTCTCCACAAAATAATACGAATAGGAAGAAGGGGGTGGATAGGAGCAAGGTGGGGGAGGTAGTGCCATGGTCCGTTGCTAAGATCTCCCCGTTTCAGGTTTCAAACGGCAAATTTGATCACCAAACGTTGAATTTGAGGTGGGGTAATTCTTTTTACTGTGAAAACATACTTGGTATATGATATTGTCCTTCCCCCTCCCCTTTTTCATATTTTTCGAATGAAGATAAGGCGATGCTTCCATCATCCCTCTCCCGTGCTCAGTGAATTTCTTCATATTTCTCATTTCACAAAATGGTGTATGTCCATTCCCCCTCCCAGTTTAGGTATTCCTTTTTTTCTCTTTTTTTTTTTACGGCTTTCCTCCATTTTGAATGTTTACATAAAAGTGCATGCATGCAGTATGTCCTTCAACAACTTAGCGCCGCGTAACCGAGGAGTTCGAGGAAATCTGTCGCCAGGTTATAAACCACCCAGTAATGTGTGAGGGGCCACGTGGGCGGCTTATCATTGAACAGATATTTTGTTGTTTTTCTGACAGTTCTAATGATTTTGCGTTAAAAAGTAAAATTTATACTGATGCGATGTGTGGTAATAATTTGCTATATATTAGCGTGGCGGCCATTAACTGGGGCGAAAGCTCCCTACTCGGAAGGAATGTACCACTGGTGTATGGAAGTTTTTTTCATTCTTTGTTATGTGCAAAGATGGAAGTAGAAAATACGTTTTTAAAACAAGGAAATAGCATTTGTTTGCAGTTTCACAGCTTTTTTTTTTATTTTTTTATTTTTATGATGGAGAAGTTTCAATGAAATTTTCTTTATCTTTGGAAACTTGTTTTGTTAAATTTGAAACATTTGTTTTTTGGACCAGGACTTTAATATTCGGAATAAAAATATCTGAGTAAGTTATTGTTGTTAATTTCATTGTGTATTCTTCCTTACTTTTGTCAAGTGCGATTTGTACATATTTTCCGGTAATTTCAAAGTCCTAACAAGTTGCCGTTCGCTGCAATAAACATTGGGTAGCTTTTTTTGTCTCGTCTAAGGAATTGCGTTTTATGAGGTTGGAAAACAGTTTTGCTAACCTTTTTTAACTTGACATGCTTTCGAAATATTCCATGCATCAATTATATGGCAAAAACGTTTGATTAAAATCGTTGGTTATACATGTATCTATTTTACCGAGATTGAATTTACATACACAAACGTAGGATACAAAATGTTGGAATTAAAAATGGCAGAAAAGGAAAAAAGTACAAGCAATATTGCACTAGCGACTACAAATAATCTGCACATTGAAAAGGAAAACACTAAACTCGTCGGAGAAGAGAAACTTTATTTCCAGTTACGACGTGTCGTTAATAAATTCACGAATGAATTTAATTATTTCGATGTGATGTTTTAATATTCCTGATCTGAATAATCCGATGTGATGTTCACATACAATTGATGTAGGCCCTAATAATACTTCGATATGTTTTAAACTCCCATTGCGCTTCTGATATTGTCGAACGTTTTCACTCAATTCAGACCTTTCATTGATTACTTAACTGAACAGGCACGGCAATATTTTGATGTTATAATGACACATAACGACGCTAATGTAATTTGTTTCGCAGTGGCGATGGCTTCTGAAACTGAACAAAATATTAGGGATGTACCGGATATCCGGTCCGGCCGGATTATCTGGCCGGATTTGGGAAAAAATCCGGTTCCGGTTCCGGCCGGATTTTTTTCCAAATCCGGCCGGAACCGGATTTTTGGCAATTTTAACAATTGAAGATTTACTTTTTCCTCAATATTTGATTGTTTAGCTTGTTTATATGTTGCAGGATGTTTTGATTGGAGATGCTTGTGTAAAGGTAAAGTACTAAAGTTCTTTGGCAGGGATCCTGGTTTTCCTCTCCTTATTCCTTTTTTGCACAAAATACATTCAGCAATTTCATCAGCTTGATCTTGGACAGTAAAATGTTTCCAAATAAATGAGGATGCCTTGATCTTTTATGATGCCTATATTCAGTCTTTCCTCTGTATCACTGTAACTCTAATATGCATAAATCAACACTTCAAACCTCATATATACATGTAGAAAGGAATAGCATGAAATGCATTCACATATTGCCTCAAAAAGAACAATAGACCCTTTGTCTTGCAGACTTCCTGCCTGGTCTATGAGTCATCAGCATCACATTGAGATTGGGATCACTGCATGTTTTTCTTAAGTATCTTACTTGGCTACAATGAAACTTGAACTTCTGAATGGTAAAATTTAGGTAGTAGGACCAATCCAGATGTCATTGAAATATTGAATGATGGCTGAAAGTTTTTAAACATTATCAAATGTTTTGAGATGCAATTATAGTAAAGAGCCTAGGCTATAGCCTGTAGAAGCATGTATAACTTATTATACTTTTATTAGATGGGGAATTTAATCCCCTCACCCCACCCCTCCCCTCACCCCACCCCTCCCCCTCCCCCCACCCCACCCCTCCCCCACCCCACCCCTCCCCTCACCCCACCCCTCCCATCACCCCTCCCCTCCCCCCAAAAAAGTATTAAGTATGGCTTAGAATTTTAACAGTCCATTTATGATGATAAATGAAGAGGATAGACAGTTCTCTTTAGGTGCACAGTAATTTTTGCCACAATTTTTAGACATTGCCCATTGTTTTCATACTTTAATATCTTGATAGGGCTGAGACAATCATGCAAAATCACACTTTTCTTAAAACAGTACCCAGAATCTTTCCTCTTATTAATATCTTCAAATTTTGCCTGAATTTCCAAATTTGGTACATGTTAGGATTAATCCAGAACTTTCACTAATTTTGATTTGATTTCATCACAATATGCCCAATAATTGTTATTTTCCAAAACATTTGGGTTGCTAGCCATTAGTAGCCAACTTGACAATCCCCTGCCCCCACCCCTTTCCCTTTGTTTCTTAAGATTATGAGAATTGTTGTAAGCAATGAAAAATCCGGTTCCGCCGGATTTTATCCGCCGGATTTCAACCTGGGTCCGGCAAAATCCGGTTCCGGCCGGATCCAAAAATTTGGATCCGGTACATCCCTACAAAATATCTCCCGATTTTGTCATTTTCAAACTCGCCGGTGAAGTCGCCGGTAAAGCGCCGGTAAAACGCCGGTGAAACGCCGGTAAAACGCCGGTGAAATGCCGGTAAAACGCCGGTAAAACTCGCCGGTGTCAAACTGCTCGCATCGGTACTGTAGTTTCTCAACACCTCGACTCTCTCTCTTCTAAGTACAGTTATATTTAGGTTATTCATCATAATTTATACTGCTATACTATAGAATGCTATTTCTCTAATTGGTTATCGTATCAGAGTTACACACGGGTTTGTATACTATGGTATGTTATGTCTCTAATTGGTTATCGTATCAGAGTTGCGCGCCGGGTTTGTATACTATGGTATGTTATGTCTCTAATAGGTTGTCGCACCTGATTTGTATACTATAATATGTTATAGGACGTCACACCAGATGGGATGTCACATCATTTCAGCGAGCACATTTTGAAAGTCTTTTCAAACGAGCTTGTTTTTCCATGCGCAGCATCTTTTTAACAACACTTTTACCACCACAACCACGGCAAAGTTGTGTCTGAGAATAAACACCAACCCCACACTTGCGGCATGGTACTATTGGACGTTTACCATTTCTAATCACTACTCGATGCTGCCGGCATTGATCATACATAGCGGGTCTTCCACATGTTTCTTTCTTACCTAGCGGCAGCCAATTACACTTGTTCTGTGCACGTACTGACATCTTATATCATTATAATACTCTATCTCTAATTGCATGTTGTATTATTTTGGTGGGAGCTCGGTGTTGTGAGGAACGATCAACAACTCTTTACGGACAAATCCACGGGCCAGACCATCTTGAAGATAGTATAGGACAGGCTCTCTAGACTTTGTAACAGACCGTCCTATCCGATAAACATTAACAGACCACACGCGTCTGTAGCACGACGTCGACCTCCTTCCAGCTCACCTGGTTGGTATAGATAACGCAGTACAACATCGGTAGATACTTTTTGCTGCTCCAAGCCAACTGCTGGAGATGCTGGTTTCTGTTTCACCATTTTAGTTTTGATAGCATTAACAGGTTTCTTCCCAATCAGTCGTGTGACTTCGTTGTTCAAAGCTGAAACAATTGCAGGTAGTCTCTCTACCCATTCTGTCGATCTCTCCCCCTTAGGCAATTTGATTTCCTGAGCATACTGATGTCCGAACAACCGTTCTGCTAGTGTACGATTAAATCGCTCTGCAAAAGCTTGATTGCGATGAACGTCTGGGATTCCACGTCTCACCTCAACACCATGCTTCTCCAATGTGTCAGTTACAGAACCCATGAACTCATGCCCTGGATCAACCTGAAGTAGTTCGGCCAATCGAGTGGACTACGATTAGAGATGCGGGTGAATGCAGAGGCAACCTCTGTTGAACACTTCGAACTTAAAGGCTCAGCCTCTTTATACCAACTGGCAACATCGACCACAACTAACGCATATTTATAAGTATTACGTCCAACTTTGTCATGTGGTGGAAACAAGAGGTCGGCCTGATGGACTTGATTTGGTGTAAAAATGTCAAACTTAGGTCGTGGTATATAGCAGGGAGGAGGTAGGTAGATCTGCCACATAACCAGCTCTTTTAGCCAAGCCTGGGATTCATCTTCAGACACCTTTGCAGCTTTTGCAAGTTTCTTTATAACTGGAATTCCTCTCCAATACCCCTGAGGGCTATAATATATATCCGCTAGTTTCATTCTATATTGGAAATATACATATATATTCAATATGGCAATGAATTACGGAAAGAAACTAGCGTCTACACAAATGACCCGCACACGCTTTTTTTTCTTCTGCAAACCAGAATTGCCATTACAGATTTTTTTAGCTAATCATATACAAGAATGTCAATGACGTAATTAAATATGAATATTTATATACAACTTAGAATGTTCAACACTGCATATTCATATATGTTGGCAGCCACCGTCTGAACTGCTGTATATATATATATGCTACGATTAATGTATTGTTTTTGTTTTTAAAGTAAATTTCGCAACTGTCAAATTATTTGAGTGAAAATGACTAAGATTTAAAACTTCAAACTAGCCATTTCTAGTACTTTTGGCTGTCATTACGTCATGTTTGTGCAAAATGCAAAGGCATATCCAGAAACTAGGATGCACGTTGCACGCTTCCTCGGTATAAACTTGAAGGCTATATAGGGCCCACTAGCGACGAGAAAGGGATACAGCCAAGGGGAGCTAGGGGCGTAAGCATCCAAAGAGTGAAACATTTCCCAGATTCTCCTGCCAAAAAGTGTCCAGATCCCCATGCAGCAAAACATCTGGCTATACAAAGAGCCCTTCAAACACATACCTCCTCAGGGGTGGCAAATTATCAGGTGGGTAATGAGACACCCCCATGAACAGAAACATTAAGAGCCCCACGCTGTCAGCTATCAGGTGCAGATCCAAGGGGGAATTTCAGGGTTCTGGAATCTACTCCATGAACAGAGACAAGGGCCCCACGCTGTCAGTTATCAGGCGCAGATCCAAGGGGGGATTCCAGAGTGTCTAGAATCCCCCCTTGATCCATAATTTGCTTATAATTCATATCCTAAGCTGAAATTCACCCCTCCCCCCCCCTCCCCCCAAAAAAAAGATGATTGACATATGCATAAAGTATGCACTTTTCAACCAATCGGCAAGCCCTCTAATAATTTCTTGGAATTTTTTAGGCTTGAATCCCCCTTTAAAATTTCTTGGAATTTTTTAAGCTTGGAATCCCCCCTTTAAAAATCTTCGATTGTATTTCATGAAGCTCGCGTAATAACGCGCATAAAAACTGGTCCCTGTATTAAAATCAAAGTAACAGTCATTAGAATCGGGCCCACTGGCACTAACCTACAACGCACTTTTTGTCAAAAAAGGAAAATAATATGGGACCTAGGAAGTTATGGCCTAATAAAACAAACAATGAAACTCACTACAACTACGCACTTCACCTTAAAAAGGGGAGCTCTCAATTTGCAGGGTATTCTATAGTTACTCCCATACTCCATAGTGCAAACACTGCTGTAATTTTAATGCAAGAAAAAGTCGCTTAACTACTACTAAATAAATTATGTCTTAATTTTTATACAAGGAGCGAGTGTTAGAACTTTACTCAGAACACCACTTACCGAGATATTGTTAACTACTTCCTTGGTATTCAAAGGAGGATTCGCTTCGTAGCACATTTTAAATTGTGCTATATCTGTAGAGTCAGGTTTTTTCCATTGTTTTCCGCCAAAGTTTTGTTATTCACTTGCGGTCATTGCAATACGCAGTCAACAGAATCTTCAACCGGGTGTCTTTTTATTTAGGGTAGTTCGTGATTTGGGTTTCGGGGGTTCGTGATTTTGGTGAGGGGGACTGATTTGGGATTCGGGGGAGGCGATGATAGGATTTGAGATTCAGGGGCGGTCCGTAATAGGATTTGGGTGGGGGGTTCCGTATAATGCCAAAACTTTCTTACCTACCGTTAACAGGGTTAATTTAGCATTTGTGACAGCTTGTAAACACACGTGGGTCTGTGGTCAATTGCGAGACGACTACGGGAGGTGAAGAAAGTAATAAGTCAGTAACAAAAGATTGTTAAACTATTAGGCTTGTTGGGTTGTATAACTCTCCATAACTATATATGCACAAATGTATATAAACAAAATATAGGGAAAATGAATATACTGGAAATTGATGATAAAAAATATTAAAGATATATTACAAAATTAGAAATGGGAACACAATGTAGAAAGAATCACTATACAAAGAAACTAATAAGACATTAAGAAAAGATTGTTCAACTATTAAGCTTTTTGGATTGCATAGCTCTCACAACTACATGTATGTATGCACAAATATAATATAAAATATCGAAAACTAAACACTAAAGTAATACACTTTTTAAAAAAGTACAGGAAAATAAAACAAGTATATATAAACAACATATAGGAATAAGTATAAAGAAAATGAATACACTGAAATTGGTGATGAAAAATATTAAAGATATATTACTAAATTAGAAATGGGAAAATAAAGTAGAGAGAATCACTATGAAAAGAAATAATAAGACATTAACAAAAGATTTTTCAACTATTAGGTTTTTGGGGTACATAGCTCTCCATAACTATGCATGAAGAAATATATATAAACAAAATTGGGAAATTGAAAATACTGGATGTTGGTGATGAAAAATATTAAAGATATATTACGAAAATCAGAAAAAGGAAAATGATATAGAAAAAATCACTATACAAAGAAAATGGGTTGCACAAAAAGATTGTTAAACTATTAGGCTTTTTGGGTTGTATAACTCTCCACAACTATGTATGAACAAATATATATAAACAAAATCCAGTAAAATGAATATACTAAAAATTGATGATGAAAAATATTAAAGATATATTACTAAATTAGAAATGGGAAAGTAATGTAAAAAGAATCACTATACAACGAAATTAATCAGACATTAACAAAAGATTGTTCAACTATTAGGCTTTTTGGGTTGCATAGCTCTCCACAACTGTGTTAACAAGTTTGAAAGTTTTTGAAAAAGTAAAGGAAAATAAAACAAGTATATCTAAACAACATATAGGAATAAGTATCAGGAAAATGAATATACTGAAATTGATGATGAGAAATATTAATGATATATTACTAAATTAGAAATGGGGAAATAAAGTAGAGAGAATCACTATACAAAGAATAATAAGACATTAACAAAAGATTGTTCAACTATTAGGTTTTGTGGGGTACATAGCTTTCCATAACTATATTTGAACAAATATATATAAACAAAATATAGGGAAAATAAATGTACTGGAAATTGATGATGAAAAATATTAAAGATATATTACTAAATTAGAAATTGGAAAATAATGTAGAATGAATCACTATACAAAGAAAGTAATAAGACATTAACAAAAGATTTTTCAATCATTACGCTTTTTGGGTTGCATAAATTTCCTCAACTATGTATGCACAAATATAATATAAAATATTTAAAACTAAACAAGTTTTTTTTTTTTTTTTAAAGTACAGGAAAATAAAACAAGTATATGTAAACAACATATAGGAATAAGTATCAGGAAAATGAATATACTGGAAATTGGTGATGAAAATGTAAAAGATATATCACTAAATTAGAAATGGGAAAATAAAGTAGAGAGAATCACTATGCAAAGAAATAATAAGACATTAACAAAAGATTATCTAACTATTAGTTTTGTGGGGTACATAGCTCTCCATAACTATACATGAGCAATTATATAGGGATTATATAGGGAAAATAAACATACTGCAAATTGGTGATGAAAAGTATGAAATATATATTACTAAATTCAGAAAAGGGAAAATAATGTAGTAAAAATCACTATACAAGGAAAATGGGTTGCACAAAAATTGTTAAACTATTAGGTTTTTGGGTTGTACAACTCTCCACAACTATGTATAAACAAATATATATAATCCAAATATAGGGGAAATGAATATACTGGAAATTGATGATGAAAAATGTTAAAGATATATTACTAAAATAGAAATGGGAACATAACGTGGAAAGAATCACAATGCAAAGAAAGTACTAAGACATTAACAAAAGATTGTTCAACTATTAGGTCTTGTGGGGTATACCATAGATCTATAAATCAATGGCCTATACATAGCTCTCAGCAACTATGAACAAATATAATATAAAATATCGAAAATCAAACACTTATTAAAAAGTTAAAGCAAAATAAAACAAGTATATACAAACAAAATATAAGGAAAATGAAAATACTGTAAATTGGAAATGAAAAATATTACAGATAGATTACTCAAATTATAAATGGGTGATTAAAGGTGTTTTGGGGCGTGTTTTGAAGCTTTTGTGGATGCAAATACATTGATTTTGCATTGTCTGATTGTGCCAATGTAGGCTTTATTTCTAGTTATGATCGAAAAGTCTTTACGCATATAAAGTTCATCAAAGGAGACAGTTATGAAAAGGAAGCCACTGCTTTGCGTGATAAATCAATGATTTGATAAATTGTTGAAAGCACCTCGTCTACATAATTGCACAGACAATGATTTATTACTAGTTTTGTACCACCTTTGGGTAAAGTATTACTTTTATAGTCTGCCAGCCTACCATTGTAATCATACAATTGTATTCAAGAAAGCTGTTGGAAAGTAGAGCTTGCAATATTTCCAGTACAGAAATCGTATGTGAAATTTGAATGAAATCGTTTTGGTATGCAGTGGTGTTGAAGAAAAAGTTATTTTTAACAGTACAGTGACTCTTCGCTCATGTTCAGTCTAAAAGTAGTTCCGCGAAAAAGTCACACTCACAGTTTCTTTTTTATTGTGAATTGAAAAAATAGAGCTGCATAGAATATTTCTAAGTACCGTATGAATTATAAATACAAATCAGTTTCGCTTTATACTATTAAAACAGAAGTTGGATGTTTCTTTTACAATATATCAGAGAGACTAAGTTGCTCAATATTACGCAGAAATATTATCCGCAGAAAGAAGAAAAAAAAGCGCTTCCTGGACAGACTGGACGAGATCACGTGATGTGACAGGCAGCCAATCTCCTTCTGGCGGGAAATTTAAATACCTAAATAATTACGCAGGCGCAGAGTGCTAGTGAGAGGGTCCGTGCGAGGAACGTATCCAGGACCTAGGCTGCGAAAGTAGCAACTTGCCATATTGGCCTACACACGCCACGCGCCTCAGGCTCAGTACCGTTGACATTGGGATTGCCGTACGAGGACGGCCACCCACCACTAAGCGGCAGCCATCACTAAGTAGTAGTATTACTATTAGTAAAACGCTCGGTTGGCCTTTATGCCCTCTAGAGCTTTAAAATTAAAAGATGTTTGCCGACTGAACCTTTCAGATTGAGATAGCATGGCTGACATCAGTCCGACGGTAGGCACACTTAAGCTAGGCCTACACACACCATGCAGTTTTAATGTTGTGATCTAACGTTAGCACAGTAGCAGCGAGCTACGACATAGACAACCTTTGTTGGTGAGTTTTACCTTAATATAACACTAGGCTATTATTACAGTAGTGAGAACGACTCACTATGCAGTTCTCTAAGTACTATTAGGCCTACAGTAAGTTATGTGTAAAAACTGCACCGCTATTTGAGTGTATGATGAAGTGTGTTTTTGTTAATTGCTTTTCAATTTTTTCGTATTTGTCAGTTTGTGAGATGACCAGTTTATAGTCACAATGATCCTCAAGAATTTTGAGACATATTTTTCTTTTAGTAAGTTTGCCTAGGCCCTAGGTTAGCTGTTCGTCATATCCCACAATACACTTTTTGACATACTGGTGGCGTGTACAGTGGATTATTACACTTTCCATACATAAAGGTGAAGGTATGTCGAACGTTAGGCTATCAAACCCAGGCCCATGGTCAATGAGGCGAAATTTGCTCCAAGCTTGGTATCTTACCATATTATATACCTTTCTTGCTTTAATTTTTATACGTAGTTCTTTGAAGTTGTTTTAGTGCTCAAAAAGACAAAATTAGAACTTAAATTAACCCTTTCTGCTTGTTTTGGGGGAAAAGATTTTCCCAGTAGGACCTTCAAGTTCAAAGTTTGACCACTCTTGAGTTGAGAAGAGTACGTGGCAATATGATTCAGGTTTTTTAATTCCTATCTGGTAGTGATGCTTTAGTGAGGATTAGCTGAAACATGCAAGAAATTACAGGAAGTCAAAGCATCACTACCAGGCAACATTTAGGACCGAGCAAAACGAGCAATGTTTTTTGTGACATGTCACTCAGTCAACAATGTGTCACACAGTCCCAGACCTTAGAATTTAGGCATGCCACAAAAATTCTTTAAAATGACTTTTCAGTCTAAGTGCGAACAGTTTTGGGCAACCCCTTAACCAATTAGAAGTCGCTCCAAATTTTACGCTGGTAGACCTTCAGGTTGCTGAGAAAAACGAGTTTGCAAGCTGATAAAAGGTGTCAAAGTCCTTGGATGTCACAATGATAAATCGATATGCTGTCGTGGTACGTAAACAAACAAAAAACATCTGCCATAACATAAATCAACTTCAATGACGAAATATACGTCATAACTTGACGTCGATATAAATATTCATATACATAAATTATGTTAAAATTTGATGACGTCTCGCGGCAACTAAAGTTGCGAACGAAAACTTTTTTCGTCAACGAAAATCAAAGTGCCCTGCAGTTTACAGCATGAAATATTTTTCTGAAATTGACATTTCATACAAATGCCTTTCTATTTTTATGTAGAAAGATTAAATATGTACCAACAATTATAAAAAACGCATCATTTAAACAAGAGTATTTTACAAAATTGCGATGGTAAAATTCATCTACTGTAGCAAAATGCGAGAGTTATCAGTGGCCTATCTCAGTAAAATGCTATACAAAAACTAGTGTTAGGTTATGCCCGCAATGTTTGCACAGGGTTGGCAAACCAAATCAGATTTGGCCGAAAACGTTTTTTCCTGGGCCGTAGAATCGCTATTTCTGCATTTTAATGTCCCAAAATACACTCCTTGAATAGTTAAATATTCATTTCAGCCTAAAACAATAA
The DNA here is from genome assembly GCA_020152595.1 of Chiridota heheva. NCBI lineage: Eukaryota > Metazoa > Echinodermata > Holothuroidea > Apodida > Chiridotidae > Chiridota > Chiridota heheva. The sequence goes on from JAIGNY010001756.1 coordinate 14,585, forward strand.
TACTAGTATATACATATATGTTCTTTTCTGCTGTCATTTATTGAATTACTTAGTTTTTCATGTACTTATATCCTAACATGGTAACGCCCTACAGGGAAGTAGAGCCTATCCAAAAAAAATTAATGCTGTTCTTGCTAGGTACAATCCGTCTATATCTTTTCAATTACCATCAGAGAACAGGTATTTTGTATGAAGTGAATGACATAAACATAGTAATTTTCAATTTCAGCTTTTAGAAAATTGTTTTTCCTTCGATTTGCTGGATTTTGTTTTCGATTAGATTTCCCTTATTTATACAACTTCCATTTTATTTCTTATTTTCTCTTCTGTGCAAAGAATTATATTTTGCTGTTTTCTACAACAACCTGCCACTGTCTTCTCTTGCTCAACTGCCATGTCAGACTGATGAACTGTATGGAAGTAGAGGTTTCCTCACAAAAAGAACCTTTTCTATGATTTGGGTCCATAATTTTGCAGCCGATAGTCATTTCAAAATTGCTTTGCAAGCTGAAGTGATGAATTAGAAGCAAAGACCGTTCACAGTATGGGGCAAAAAAAAACATGATTTGACTTGTGTGTTATAGGCAACTATCCCGAATGGATGGTATTACTCAATGTGAACAATCCCTTGTAAATTTAAGATTTTATTAGGGCCCATATTTTTTTTTTAAACTTCCTCAATATTATTTGCCTTGGATGAGTAATTACAGAATACCCTAATTGTTTTTAGGAAATCCGTCAATCTTCATTTAAAACGATAAAAAGAGTGACCTGAAACCAGGCACGGTAATGATGACCAGCACCGCATTAACTCGATCCATGGCAGGATATTCTGTTATTGTATCAAAAAGCACTTTACTGTGGGTCGAGGGAATAAAGAAGTTTGGGCCTGCCCCAGGTTTACGTCCTTCACCACTGACATGACCTTACTCAGGTTACAGAATGTTCGGGGGTTTACTGTTCAAATTGCATGATGGACGCTGAACTACAAGATTTTAACTTTAATAACCACCTGAATGGTAATAGCTATAAACCTATTATAACTTGATCTTGTGTTTTACACATAAATTACAATACTTTTTTCAAGCAAATGAAATTCATGTGAAAACAAAGATACAAGATGAGAAAGGAATTTTATTACAAGTACAACCCATAGAAATTATATATTGTCTATATCCCATTCACCAATTATTGGTAATTGGCTGACCACTCTTCAGAAAACAAAGTTCTTGGTACATGAACATTGTCAGAACATAATTTTTGCTACCCAACAATTGAAATGCCAAAACTCGTCCTCAAAAAACAAAAACTTCTTTAAGTTGAGGTATACTCCTGATTTCAAATTCCTTCCCTTTTGACGAATTAGTGGGAAAACATGAAATGGTTACTAACTACTGAAATTTAATACAATTTCCAAAAACAATTAAAGTTTTGATCCATTCTTCAAAATAGTTGTAATTGCATGAAACAAATATAATGCAGTATTAAATACAGATGTGCAGTAACCGTTTCTGAAATAGATGAATACTTACAAATTGATGTTAATTGTGTCTGCTGTTTATTTCAAGAACTGGTCTCTTTTGAAGTCTACAGCATGCATAGTATATGCTTTTTCATTCATGAGTTATTTACAACAGAACAAAATAACATTATCCATAAGTTGAGCCAGGGAAGAGGGTGCCTTAGGAAGTTTCTTTCTATCTAAGTGAACTATTTAATTTGATTGGTCACATAGATTAATTGCTTTACCTAGTCAGCATCATTTCATCATAATTCTAAAAATATTTGAAAGATTGAAAAAAATATTTTGTTCTTTGTCAGTCACTTTTTGTTTGATAACTGCAAGACGAATTACACTGTCCTTTCCAGGGCAACCCCTGTTCCCAAGGTGAACAAAAATAATTAGTTCCGAACTCTTCGGTTTCTTTGTATCAACTGATCTATTCACACATTCTTCATTTCAAATAAGGCATTTCCCGCCAACATATTCCCGCTCAATAATAACAAAACATATAATGATATGCATGATAAACATGAATATAAATTCACATTAAGTGTGATATTTTACTGCAATAATTATAGAATAACATATTATATTTCTCTCAACCCATTAACTAAATCAATAACATTTTTAAACATATGTTTCTTTTGATATAATAAATAACCCTGGAATCGTATTACGTGGAAACTACCTGGTATTGAAATGACACTGCATTTCATATGACTTAACAAGAGATCACTGGTAATTACACAACACTATAGTCCGGCGGGACCGGGTTCGAATCCCAGGAAATACAAATCTTTTTTAAGCATATCAAAATAAATTAACTATTGTTTTCTATTTATATTGATGAACCCTGCTGTAGAACATTCTCCCCTTCATATGAGCAAAATTTGGCTATATGGATTAAAACTTTCAATAAATACTTTAAAAGAAATGACCGATCTAAACCATTAATTGCATGAAAATTATGAACTTGAACAACAATGAGCCTCCATTCAAAAAACTTTGGTAACATGATCATACAAAAAAAAATATCGTTATGATTTTTTAATGCAAAGTCTTAAATTGAATTCATTACCAATCTGAAACTTGCCAATACCTGATCTGCTCTTCACTATCTATAATATATTTTCCAAGAATTAATCCTTAATTGGAATATGCACAAAAAAATAAAATAATAATATTAAAATAAATTGTAAATTGATATCAAATGCGTTATCAATATATACATCCAGAATTCTACTCTTCAATAATCTCTAATGGACACACCTTTGTAATACCTCGAATGAAATTTCCTTTCTTAGTTCGTACCTTGACGACTCTTACATGACCGTCTGGACCTGGGAATATCTCAACTACTCTTCTCAGTGGCCACTGCCCACGAACACAATCCTTCTCTAATACTAACACCATGTCATTGACTCTCAAGTCCCTTTTTTCCTCTCTCCATTTCTTTCTTCGATTTAGGGTCGGTAACCATTCCTTTACCCATCGATCCCAAAAGTGTCTGACTAACTCCTGCACTCTTCTCCACCTCTTTCTAGGACTGAATTCCCCCGTATCTGTCGCTACCTTTGATGCAAATCTACCACCCGTTTGCCCATGCATGAAATGATTTGGTGTCAATGGTACAGTATCCTTGATGGATGCTGTCTGATATGTTAATGGCCTAGAGTTTAGGAAACCTTCAGCTCCAACTATTGCTGAATGCAACTCCTCATCATTTATTTCTGACTTGCCCAAAATAGCATACATCGCCCGTTTTGCCAAGCTCTCATGGGCACCCCCAAAGTGTGGTGTTAAAGGTGGATTAAAATTCCACTCAATACCTCCATTTTCAGTCTCTTCCTGAATTTTTTCTTTGTTTAGCAACTTGACTATACCTCTTAACTCTCTTTTTGCCCCTATGAAATTTAAGCCGTCATCTGAATAGACAATACGTGGCTGACCTCTTCGACTAACAAATCTAAAAAATGTATTTAGAAATGTATCTGTATCTAAGCCATACACCAACTCTAAATGCACCGCTCTTGTTGCCAAACACGTAATCAAACACAAATACCTCTTCATCTGAGCCTTACCTCTTCCCTGCTTGGTAAGAAAAGGCCCTGCATAATCAATAGCTACCCTAGTGAAAGCTTTTAAGCTGTCCTCTCTACTTCTAACTGTTGGTAGTGGTGCCATAATCTGTTGCCCTGTCTTAACCTTTCTACGCTTACAGTCATTACATCTGTTCTCACATTCTCGAATTTCCTCTCTAGTGGAAATTACCCAGTATTTCTCCGATACCATAGCCAATACATGGTTTACCCCCGCTACATGCTTTCCTATAATATGGTAATTCTTTACGATAAGTCTTGTGATAACATGTTTCCGTGGTAGTACAATTGGAAATCTTACGTCATATGGAAGTGAATCATTTAAATTTAACCTCCCAGTCACTCTTATGACCCCATCTGCATCCAACTTGGGAAATAGAGAACTTAATCGACTCTTTTCATTCACTCCCTCGCCTTTTCCCAAACCTTTGAGCTCATCTGAGAATTCTTCTCTTTGAGCATGATTAATCAAAGCAATCTCTGAGTCCCTGATCTCATCAACGGACAAATTCCTTACTTCTCTTTGCTTTGTTTTCGTCCCACAATTTGTAATGAATCTACAAATATAAGCTAGAACTCTCACTAATCTAGACCAGTCTAAAAACCGTTTTGGATCTAATCGCCAATCATCCTCGCAGTTCTTAGGAATCATTACACTTAAAAAGGTAACAGATTTTCTCTGTTCTGTTGAGGTCTTCACCTCCATGATCTTAGTCTCTGGCCACTTCTCTTTTGGTCCCTTTAGAAAGTCAGGCCCACTCCACCACACTTCATTCTGAATGATTTCATCCACTGTGCAACCCCTGGAAGCTACATCAGCTGGGTTTAATTTGCCAGAGACATGTCTTCACTGGCTTGGATTGGTATTATCCTGAATTTCACCAACCCTGTGTGCCACAAAGGGTTTGAAATGCCTACTGTGACCACGTATCCACCAGAGGACATTCATACTGTCACTCCAGAAATATACCTGCTTGATATCAAAACTTAATATTTTACATACCGAGATTGTTAGTCTAAGTCCTAGCATAGCACCTAAAAGCTCTAACCTGGGTATGCTAGTGGATTTTAGGGGTGCTACCTTAGTCTTTGAAGCTACAAATCGAACATTAACTTTCCCATCGATTTCACTTTTTATATACAAAACTGCTCCATATGCATCACTTGAAGCATCAACAAAAGTATGTAACTCAACTTCCCCTTCTCCATGAGGACATAAACATCTATATACACCTACGTCACTCAACCTATCTAAGTCTTTTATCCAAAACGTTACATTGTTTCTAAGATCACCTACCAAAGGCTCATCCCAATCCAGCCCGCTTTCCCATATTTCCTGCATAAGTATCTTGGCCCTTACAATAATTGGACTTATAAATCCTAACGGAACAAATACAGATGCAATTTTACTCAACACTGTACGTTTTGTAATACTTATGTCTGATTCACTGGAAGCTTTGAAATTGAATTTGTCTTGATCATCATTCCAAATTAAGCCTAAAGTCTTAACTGAAGGCAACTCACTCTTATTAAGTTGGAACTCTTTGGCCCTATGCTCCTGTGGAATGGCTCCTAAAACCTCCGTAGAATTTGATAGCCATTTTCTAGCTTTCATTCCTGCTCTACCCCATAACTCTGTAAGTTGATGGTACAACTCTATTCCTTCTTTCTCGTCCTTTACAGAATCCATGCTATCATCTATGTAGGTGGACTTAAGAATGGTCTCCGCCGCTAATGGCAACTTTTCCTTATGGATATCAGCATTGTGTTGTGACACCTTTTGAGCTATGAATGGAAAAGCATTCACACCAAACACTACCCTACAGAATTCATAAACCTCTGGGTCGTTATCAGGGTTTAAATCGCGCCAAAGAAAACGTAACATTGGTCTATCTTTTTTATTGACCTCAATTTGAAGATACATCTCAGAGATGTCACAGACTAGGGCTATCTTATGTTTCCTAAACCTCATCAGAATATCATATAGGTTTGTTTGCAACTTAGGTCCAGTATAAATTGCATCAATTAGACAGAAACCTTCATGTTTTGCGGCGGCGTCATAAACAATTCGTACTCTTGTTGTCTTTCTATCTAGCTTGACTACTGCAAAATGTGGTAAATACCATTGCCTATCTGGATTTTCTACGTTTGAGTCAAGTTTTCTTATACTGTATACCCCTTTTGCACTTGTGTATCTATAACTTGTTTGTAAGCCTTTCCAAGTTCTTCATTCTTTGTCAATTTCTTTTCAACATTAGCTAGTCGTTTTAAAGCGGAACCATAATTAGATTTGGGTAGATATGATTTGTTGTCATTCCAGGGTATTTCTACCGAGTATCTGCTATTGACTTTGAGCATTGAGTTCGTACTAATTCATTTGCTTTCTTGTCCTCTGCATCATAGCATGTATGCTTGGTGTTAATACCAACTGTATCTATTTCCCAAAATTTTCTCATAATTTGATCGGTGTTGTCCCTTGTCATTTCGTTGCATTTAAACGTGTTAGCGTGTAATACTGTTCCACCTGATATGGCTCTTCCGCTTTTACTTAATTTACCGACACATGTCCACCCAAGAGGAGTTAACTTGGCAACTGGTTCACCAAGCCTCCCGTGTCTCTCTTCGATAAAAGTATGTAATTCAAGATTGTCTATACCAATCAGTATATCAATTTCATGTTTTTTACTTCTTACTACTGGAAAGTTAATATCTCTAAGATGATCCCAATCTTTGCTCACCCTATTCCACGGAGAAGTTTTCAAACTCCCTGTAACGTTCTTAGTGGTTAGGGCACTTATTTGATGCTTAATAGTATTATTAATTGAAGAAACAAATAATGTGACTGGTTGAGTAGTAAACCTTTCCTCCCTTCCATTAAGGGTGCTAACTACAACTTCTTTAGTTTTCCCTGACAATCCGACTTCCCCACATAAATCGGCATTGATATATGTTTGAGAACTTCCATCATCTAATAAGGCATTAACCTCTATGTTCTTGATACCATTGCTAACTATCACTGGGATTGTTCGAAGGGCAAGGTCTTGTACCTGAGCCATGCATGTACGGCTAGCACTATTCATGTGTCTAGGTCCTATACCATCATCATTAAACCAATTTGAACGCTCCCCTTCAATAGAAATGCCCTCATTTCTACCGCTCTCATTATGTCTTCCATTTGTTTTATGCAACCATCTGTTATGATCACTGATACAACCTTGTATATTGCATTTCATTTGCCTAGTGCAATTCTTAGCAAGATGACTACCCAAACATTTGAGGCATAACCTTTCTCTTTTTGCCAATTGCCATCTTTCTTCAACACCTAAGGCTTTGAATCTTTGACATTCCCATAATCTGTGAATATTCCCACAGCAAACACATTTGTTAGGAGCTCTTTCTTGTCTCCTTTCTCCAACCTGGCCCCTAACAAGATACGTGTTTGACCTAACTTCAGACTTAAATTCTCTCGACTTTGGTTTCCCTATTTCTCTGCCAAACAAAGTACTATTTACTTCTGCTTGTTTCTCGATAAAACGAAGCATATCCAGAAATGTTGGTTCTCTAGAATCCAATATTTCGTGAGCTATATTCACCCATTTTGCTTGCATATAATTTGGCAATAATCTCTGAACTTTGAGTAAGTTAGACGTACTATCTAAATCATGCGTATAGCCCATGTTTGATAAGGTTATCTGACATTCCTTCATGGATCCCACTAATGACCACAACCCCTCTGAATCTCCTGGATACAGTTGCTTACGTTTCAATAGGTTTGACATTATGCATCTAATATGAGATAAGGTTTGGCCAAATTGTTTTCTTAAAAGTTCCAGCGCCCTTTCATAACCTTCCTCACCCAACAAACTACAACTCCTGATACATGTGTTTGCTTTACCTTTACATAGTTGTAACAAGTACTGCAATCTAGTGCTATTGTTACTTAGTTTTGAAGCAACATTTATCTTAAAGTTAGTCATAAACTCCCAATAATCTAACGAATTGCCATGAAATTCTTTAATTTCTGCTTTTGGCAATTCAAATGCCAACTTAAATGACATCAAATTAGCCTCATCAGAATTGTGAAATGTTTCATTTTGTTCTTTACTTTTCTTCTCTGAACCACTATCAGTTCTTGTTTCAGAAGAATTATCTTCATCTTCATTTTGGGTCATACTTTCTGTTTTTGAACTGTCATTTGTTCTATTCTCGTGCACTATTTTGCCTACACCTTTTTGATTACTCACTTTTCCGAGCTGTTCTGACTTCGCCGAGCTGATAATCTTCTTCGCCTTTCCGCATACTTCAAGTAGTTTTGTTCACAATCTTCCATATATCTTTCTGCTGCCGCAAATTCGTTTTCATCACTTTCAAGTAATCCATATTCCTCATGAATTTCTTCCAATTTATTTGATACAACTTTTGCTCTTTCTAATAATTTATCAATCACTTCAACATCTATCTCCATGCTCTCCTTTGCATACTGTGCTTTTGAAATATTTAACGTTCTCGTCATTTTCCCTCTTTCAACCTTCCGTTCCTTCTTCAGCTGCTCAAACTTAACTTTGTCTTTTCCTTTATCTCCGTCTGTCATTTTGATTATTCTTCAATCTGATGATTGTATCCAGGCAGTATCGACTTAAATCAATTAGTTGATGTGCATGTACTCACTGAATTCCTGAAATAGCTACGTTCTTCGAAATTCATCCAAATCTTTCACAATTATTCTCCTTTTTTTTCTTTTTTTTTTGTTTGTTTGGTTTTTTAGATCACCGATTCCATTCTTTATTTAATATCCCACAGCTTTAATAGATCACCGAGTCCATATATCCAACGTTGATTTAATAGATCACCGAGTCCATATATCCAACGTTGATTTAATAGATCACCGAGTCCATATATCCAACGTTAATTCAAGTCCATTTTAAAAATTATATCCAAACAAGTTTTAAATTATTGGTCCTGTTTCAACCTAGCTCTGCTACCAATTTTGTTCCCAAGGTGAGCAAAATTAATTAGTTCCGAACTCTTCGGTTCCTCTGTATCAACTGATCTATTCACACATTCTTTATTTCAAATAAGGCATTTCCCGCCAACATATTCCCGCTCAATAATAACAAAACATATAATGATATGCATGATAAACATGAATATAAATTCACATTAAGCGAGATATTTTACTGCAATAATTATAGAATAACATATTATATTTCTCTGAACCCATTAACTAAATCAATAACATTTTCAAACATATGTTTCTTTTGATATAATAAATAACCCTGGAATCGTATCACGTGGAAACTACCTGGTATTGAAATGACACTGCATTTCATATGACTTAACAAGAGATCACTGGTAATCACACAACACTATAGTCCGGCGGGACCGGATTCGAATCCCAGGAAATACAAATCTTTTTTAGGCATATCAAAATAAATTAACTATTGTTTTTTATTTATATTGATGAACCCTGCTGCAGAACACCCCCAACCCCTGCATCTCCATATAAATTAAATTACAATAACTGTATTGATTGGTGCTTTCTCTTCTCATTTTAATGCAGCAATGCAAAAGTTATCCTGTCATTTCGTATTTGGAAATACTTATTATTCATACCTTGCAATTGAGGTAACAGTCAGAACAGTAATACATACAGTATCTACTTTCATCTTTTTAAGGTGTAATGGCACTGTGACAGTCAAGTCAAATGTGCTTCTTTCAGTGGCGTAACAAGGGGAAGCCACCCCCATCTCCACCCAGGCCCTATAATAGGACCCGTAAAGAAATATACATACCCAAGTACCATAGGGGTCCACAGGGTCTCACTCGCCCTCGGCTACGCCACTGGCTACTTTCATATAAACAAATGGGGTTCTTGTAACGAGTGAGTTAAAACCATACCATTTAGTCAATAAATATTACAATGCATGCAGATTTGATCAAAATGAGCTTTGAATATATGAATGGCAAAATTTGTAATAGCTGTTAAGGTACATGGATGCATATATACTCATTTTCATGACACATAAATGTTGTAAACAACCATGAATGCATTTGTTCAGGCTATATTTTCAGGTTCTGTCGGCTAGCTTTTGTTACCATGCCACTTAAATATTCGAATTCACTCTATAAGTACGTGATAGCACCATATGTAAGCAGGATTTTGTATAAAACTTTTGGAGAACAAAAAATTAAAGAATGTATGTGACCAAGAATTTAATTTGTTTTGTATGGCTAGGTGAATGATATACATCCACATACCTTGATTTGTATACCTTTAGTTACCATATAAAATCTTAATTTCAGTAAGACATCTTCAATCTGGCCATAGATGTAACCATCTCTGTCGTCAGCTTGATGGATTCATCCAGAAACTGCAAAGGAAATTGCCGTATAAACATCATAGTAGGCTAGCTAACAAGCAGAGCTGGCGCAACCTATACTTTCAGTCTATGCAAGTTTGATGTACAAAAAGAGTACTGTACTATTAGGTTCCGAGTCAAAATGCAATTCTTCTAAAAAGTTATAGATTTTGTTTCAAATTTTAGGTGCTAAACAGCATTCTTGCAATTGTCCTCATGATTGCGCCGTCCCTGGGAAAGGGGTTTATTATTGCATTTTAATAATGTAATAATAATCCATTTTTGAAATATGCAAATGCATACTAAATATCAAATATATATCATGTAGTTTAGATGAAAATAATCACAAAATTTATGATTACAAGATCTTCCCTTTTGTGGAAAGTACATATGCCACAATAACTGAGAAAACAAACCTAGAATTTCCATGGCCTCCATCCTCCCCTACAGCCATGCCGAACCACCCTTAATTATTTGATTAATTTGACCAAATTTTCCTGCAAAAAGTGATGAATATTGTAATGTTTTATTTAATTCCCTCTATCAACATCAAAAGTAGACTACCAAGTATCAACTTACCGTTTGGCCTCCATCCTCCCCTACAGCCATACCGATCCACCCACAAATTTACAATAATATATATATATATATATATATATATATATATATATATATATATATATATATATATATATATATATATATATATATATATATATATATATATATATATATATATATATATATATATATATATATATATATATATATATATATATATATATATATATATATATATATATATATATATTTATACAAACATATAATATATATATACAAACATATAATATATATATACAAACATATAATATTTATATAAAATATATATATATATATATATATAAATATATATATATATATATATATATATATATAAATATATATATATATATACAAATATATAATATATATATACAAACATATAATATATATACAAACATATATATATATATATATATATATATACATATATATATATATATATATATATATATATATATATACAAATATATATATATATATATATATATATAAACATATATATATATATATATATATATATATATATATATATATATATATATATATATATATATATATATATATATATATATATATATATATATATATATATATATATATATATATATATATATATATATATATATATATATATATATATATATATATATGCATAATAACTGTTGAAACTGTTTTTATTTTGTTATTTTTATTTTTTATTTTTTTGATGCTAAAACTCAGCCTTGACTGCAAATACAATTCTTAACACAAATCTGTGATGTGTTACACCGCTTGTCATCAGTCAATTCATAAAAAATATTCAGCATGCAAAACACTGTATGAACTCAAAAATATATATTTTTTTTGAATAACAAAATTTAACATTTACATGATATAATTTCTTTTACAGTACTGTGAGTACATTCTAAGTTTATAGCAGATAACATGAACAAATATGGACATCTAGAGGGTATGTATAGAAGCCTATTTAAAAAGCTGTATGTTTAGTTCAAGTAGAATTGTAATATTGGTTTCAGATAATGACTGTCCAATTTTTTATTTTTTTTCAATATCACTAAAATTTCTGATTAACCGCTGAAACAGAAAGCTCAAATTCTTGATGCAACTCTTTTTAATTATATGTCCTAAATTACATAAATTGAAAATTGTGAGAAATCCTATTTCTACTCAAGTATAACTTGGAGGTATGATCATATAGTGCACTATTATTTCCTTTAATGAGTTTTCTGACCTATAGAGCTGAATTTCTGAAGCAATTTATAAGTTCATGTTGCCTCTACGTTGTCCATATGTTTTTCGATTTAATATGAAATAGTAAAACTAGGTAAGTCCAGCAATATATATATATATACTTACTAGTTGTTATAAAAGTCAACATCTTAATTAAATATAAATAAGAATTAAAAATGATCTTCCACGTTAAAAGCCCCCAACTTGCATGTGCAATAACAGTCCGCCTCTGACCCATGCCATCAGACGAAACTGTCGGTAGCAAGTGTTCCTCCTACTTAAGTTAATACTTTATGATACTTACACTTATATGACTAAAAAAAAGCTCCCCACCCCCTCCCTTAACTTGCATGTGCAATAACAGTCCGCCTCTGACCCATTCCATCAGACGAAACTGTCGGTAGCAAGTGTTCCTTCTACTTAAGTTAATACTTTATGATACTTACACTTATATGACTAAAAAAAAGCTCCCCCTCCCCCTTCTTAACTTGCATGTGCAATAACAGTCCGCCTCAGACCCATGCCATCAGACGAAACTGTCGGTAGCAAGTGTTCCTCCTACTTAAGTTAATACTTTATGATACTTACACAAGTATGCCGGGGCAAGGCTTCTATTTTTACCTACATGTACAATTTTATGTAAACCCATACAGTTTGAAAATGGCGTTTAGGCCAAAATAAAAGTAAATGTTAGTTTCAATTTTGATTTCCCAAATTCTGGGGTTGGTAGGCAGATAAAGACAAGTATTAAAAAAGAAAACTTAATTTCACTTTTCGTTTTAAAAATAGCTGAAAAATATGATCACTTTGACTGCATTATTGCAATGTTATGTTTTAACTTTTGAGACTAACTAGAATGAATGTAATACAGGTTTGTATTCTTTCAAATTGATCTTATGATTTATTTTAACCTCTAAATAAGACAATTTGTTTCGAAAATGGCAATGCAATTTTTATGGCCTGCACATTTTTGTGAGTTAAGTCAGCAACCAGAAACTAACAATTATTGTATTTTGGCCTAATAAAAAAAACCCATGAAATACAAGATAGAGCATAGAACACCTAGAACAAAAATAAATAATCAATCGAGAACAAAAAAAATTACATAACACTTTAGTGACAAGGCATGGATAAATAGAATGATTTTACTAAATCTTAACTCTCTCAACTTTTCAAAATTTGGATTCAAAATTTAAAAGAAACCTTAAGCACAAAGAAAGATTAAAGCAAAACACTTTTACTTCTCACAAATGATATTTAATTTATTAAAAGAAAATTACAACAAGATGAATTATTGTATATCCAGAAAGAAAAAAAAAATCTTTCGAGTCGGAAGTGTTATATCATTTGAATAATTTACTTACCTTTGTATCCATTTACATCACTTATCCATGCACTTGTCAAAATAAAATGGAGATGGATGCTAAATCAAACAGACATTTTTTCCACCCTAAAATTTCACTTTGTTTACATTTTGTTTTTTCCCTAATAATTTATAACACAACTTGCTCCACCTAAATTTAGTTGGTCTGCCTCAAATAACTAACAGCTGCACCCCTGACATTCCTATAATAAAATTTATAACCATAATCATTCAGATGAATGCCATCTCTTTTCATAGGATTTGGTTCCTTATACAAACAATTACTTAGGCCATCCATGATCCAGGATTCAATTTTGGGGTCGTCAAAAACCAAATTGAAGAAGGTATCGTTAAGTGTGTCAACCCTCTGGTAGTGGTTAAAAACATTACGTGGGACTTTCTTCCTATGAATTGTTTCAAGGACGATAACCTTCTGAACATTATGACGACGGATAATGAACTTACAAAATGCATACATTTGGATGGCCAAGGTGGTGGGCTTGATAGAAGGATCACATAAGTCATTGGAAGCAATATCCAGCATGACAACATCGGGGTGCAACCAATCTAAAGTTGAAACATGAGAATATAGGCCTGAAAGTTTAAGTCCACCATAGCCTCGAATGTGGACAGAAGCATTAGACAGACCCAGATTAGGAGCAAAGTTGGGTCTGTCTGACATCGCTTCCTTAAATCTCCTTACAAAAGAATGACCCCACACAAGAAACTTAGTAGACATATTAAATCAAATAAAAAACGGCAGGGAAAAGCTACTTTGTAAAATCTCTGGATCAAACCTGTATCATGCAAAGACAAAGAAAAGAAATAAACATAACAATCATGTAAAACGCAATTCATTCTGCAAATAATCATCTAACAAAGGAAGTGAAAAGACTTCTTGATCCTCATCACTATCCTCGTCTGCTGAAAAGTAAATTATGTCAAAAGAATTACACCATTTTCATCCACTAAATTGTCTACAATCTTACCCTTACGCCATTCTTTATCTCCATTATCTAAAATCCACAGATGAAGAACATTCTTACCAACTAAATAATCAGACTTAACATCTATGAACTTCATATCACCATTACCGAGATCCTCTTTAATATCCCCTCAGGATATTCATATACTTCATTAAAACTATCATATCTTAAGAAATATTTCTTACTCTTATGATTGAAACCTACAAGGGTACCACTGTTCCACTCTTCAACCCCATGCTCATCAGCGGTGCAGTGATCAATTCGTTTCCCTACAATGTCTTCTGGATTATCAAGCTGCTGGTTAATCTTCACCTTTTTGGAATTTGGCTCCCTCAGATTCCTTTTGAAAGCAGTGACAGCATCTTCCGGAGCCAAACCAACAACCATATCGTGGTCCTGTCCAGATGCTGAATTTGCGACTTCTTTGTTTGCAATAGATATTGCTTGAACAAGTCCATCATGTAATTCAGCTATCTTCTTCCTCTTATCAGCCGCTGATATGTTGAAGATGCCCCTTTCATTTTTGGCCCCAAGCACCCACCGTCTGAACTTTAACTGTACTTCTAGAATATGGTACCTATCGCGGTCAGTTACGGATTGCTTCAATCTCTGGTCTAGTTGCACAGCTGACTCAATGAGACCTCCCATTGCTGAAAGGTCCGATGTCAGCTTTACTTTCCTGACCCTTTCCCGTTCTTCCCTCTTTTCCAAATCATCTTTTTTCAGCATTTCCCGTTCCTCTCGCAATGTCCTGATAATTGCAAGCCTCTGTGCCTGTTTGGTCCTTTGCTCGTCCCTCATCTTCCTGGCAATCGTGAATAACCTCGCGCGTTCGGATTTTTCCAAACCCTCACACCACCCATTTGTGTTGTTGCGGTTATACATGGTCATTGCTTCGATGGCAAACACTGATGCATGTGGCTTTTTCCTCATCAATCTATCCAGCATGCCAATATCTCCCTCAACAGTCGTGTTAGTTGTTGGTACACTTGCTGTTGCTTGTCGAAGCTGTTCGTCCACAGAGTCATATATGCCTCCTTTTAAGTGATCAGAAAGCATACGCTTCCCAAGCATCTCAAAGGAGACACATATTATCTCCAACAGCTGCTTTGCCATTTGGTCATGTTCGCTTTCTGTTAGCAGTCGTTCATACACGTCATCTTTCCTAACTTCGATGTCATTGTACAAGACGTCTGTGCCTTTCATTATACCTGATGGGTCTTTACTCCACATCTCCAGGCACTTCAGAAGTCTTAGTATAGCGTCTGTTCATGTCCATGACGTGTTCTTCTTTTTCCAGTGCTCTCCAGAGTGGACCAGTGATTACCTTGTTTACAAGTCCTAGTGCCTTAAGCCCGGCAATATAATAGCTAAGCTTCAAATCAGCATTTACAGCTGATATTAACTTATTATCAGACTTATACCTGTCAAAAAAAAACTGAAGGTTCTTATATAAAAAGTATAAACCTGCACCATTATGAAAAAGGATATTAAACCTGTTGTCCCTGTAGGGTGCTAATGGGACCTTGTCAGTACTTCCTTCTGTTTTGAGAAACGCTCTGAACTGCAAAGGTTTGCCGCTTTTCTCACAAGCTCTTTCGAAATGCTTTTGCAGACTGTCCTGACAAGTCTCTCAGTTCCACTGCCATCTCTGGTGCTGAGGCCTGGGATGTTTGCAGCCCCAACTTTCTCCTCACCAAAGATCATCTTCTCCCATACTTTCATTGTCTCATTAGCTTGCTCTGCTAACCCCACAACACAATGGAGACCACAAAAAAATTCATTTATGCATTTAAGTTCCTTCTGTTTTTCCTTATCCAAGCTAGGCCAATCCTTAATCATAACAGGCAACAGTTCTGCTCTATACTCTGTAGGAAGCCCGTTAAACTTCTTTTGCACTGTATGCCTGTCACTCATAACATTCTTAAACTTAGTAAAAAATTGCCCCCCGTAATACCACCAATCCCTTGAATACTAGAAATATCTCCCACTACTTCCTTCAAGACGTTTAATGATGTGGCTGCTGTGCCATCAGCTGTCTCTCGTAGGCTCATAGTATAAACAGTTCCTTCAGATGTTCTGAGGTCAAAGGAGGTAAAATGATGTCCTCTTTTTGTAGTACCATCACTACAAAGAGTTAAGTCCTGTGCTTCCTTTACTGCTTGGGACACCTGGCACTGAGACAAAGCCCTAGCTTCCAACAAGCAGCTATCCGCAAAGGTATGTTTTGGTAAACGTTCAGGCTCTACATTAACTATTTCCTTTAAAATCTTGCTAACTTTTTGTTCACAGTTGTCCCTACCTACATTTAAACACATAAGAGATTGATATACCGCTTGTACACCATCATTATATTTCCCTTTCTCCATTCTCCATTATTCGGACTGTCCCACATTCTCTATCCCGAAGTTCTTCATGCTCTGCCTCCAACGTCTGATGTTTAAGTTGTAGCTGCGAAAGTTGGTCCCTCAGTTGCTGATTCTCTATTCTTAATTTACCCACCACATCTGTCCCCTCTATATTACTACTTCCCGTACAGTGCTTATAATACCTTACTCGCTCCTTCGTACATTGTAAATCCTTTCCCATGTTCTTGATTTTCACAAGCTGTTGTTGGTAATCAGTCTCCAGATTTGTCAATTTGTCTCCCATCTGAGTAATTGTATTTCCTGAATCCTTTATCTTCTGGTCCTTCCGCTTTTCCCTGCGTTTCGTGTTACGATCAGTTAGAGTTGAAATCTTAGTGATTAACTCTGTGGCTTGTTTACTTTCGCGCTGGAGGTCTTTCTGTAGTTGATCAATTGTGGAAAGTAAAACAGACTGCTCACTGGCAAGGTCGTCAACTAGACTGCTTTGAAGCTGAAGTTGCTGGATGTCACCCATAAGCTTCTCGCAATGCTTCTGCAGTGCTGTATACTTTCCCTGAACCATCTGCAATTCTGATTGAAGTGGTTTTACCAGTTGGTCATCGTCGCCAATAGCACATGTGCCAGCAGGAGACATTGCG
This sequence comes from Chiridota heheva, assembly GCA_020152595.1. Taxonomy (NCBI): domain Eukaryota; kingdom Metazoa; phylum Echinodermata; class Holothuroidea; order Apodida; family Chiridotidae; genus Chiridota; species Chiridota heheva. Next base: position 31,736 of record JAIGNY010001756.1, read on the forward strand.
TGTGTACATGTTCGCTTAATAATAAATACAGATGACAAGAAATGGTCCAATACATCCTTATTTTTCTTACCCAACCTGCATTTCTTCTTACTTAGTGCTACCTGAATATCATTATACAAAACTTTATGGTATATACTATCACAATCAGCAATAAGATACTTACATTTAAGAATATCTATGAATACCCCTATCTTATTTTTTAACTGAAGTTTTTCTACACAACTAGATAACTCCAACACTACGCCATTACTTAGTTCATCAAGTGCTAGTAACTTTACAGGAGTCTTAGTACCAGACTCCCTCGATACATTTACAGCTACATTAATAATACTAGTACTACCTTCAGACTTGAGAGGGTGTGGCCTAGCGAGGATCTCATCCACTACATCCTTACCTAAATTAATCTTATCACAATGAGGTCCAAGAAACGTAGAACGATATAAAAAATTAACAACCTCATCACCTTTACCTGACGCAACTGCCCTTCTTAGGACACCAAACCTTACATATCTGTTTAACCAATATACATGATGTCAAGGATGTACATACAAATATTTACCACTGTCTTACTACAATAAGAAGCACTTTCAACATAAAATAAAGTTTGATTCCCAATTCAGTTGACTATTATGAACATGGAAGATCGATATTTCATATTTCTAACGCAAATTTACAATATCAAGCAGTTTTTAAATGATAATTTGCGTTTTGTCACTTAAATGAATTATAATGAAGAAAACTTTACTTTTAGATATTGCCTAATAGTTACATAAATCTATTTAAAAACAGTGGAGTTAGTGCTTACATTAAACAGATCCAACTGGAAGATTGAAAGAAAAAAATCCACGTGTAAAGGGGACACCAACCTTTGGTGTCACCTTTACACGTTACACCAACTACTGAAAAAGGGGAAAAAGTATGCTATTTTGTATCAGCTGAGGAAATGACATTCCGTTATTGCCTAATGGTCACATATATCTATTTCAAAACAATAGTTAGTGCTTGCATGAAATAGACTCAGTTGGAAAATTATAATGTTCTTTCCATGTATAAAAGGGGCACCAATCTTTGGTGTCCCCTTTACACGTAACACCAACTACTGAAAAAGGAAAAAAAGTATGCTATTTTGTATTAGCTGAGGAAATGACATTCAGTTATTGCCTAATGGTCACATATATCTATTTCAAAATAATAGTTAGTGCTTGCATGAAATAGATTCAGTTGGAAGATTATAATGTTCTTTCCATATAAAAGGGACACCAACCTTTGGTGTCCCCTTTACACGTATAACCAACCACCGACTACATTTGTAGTTTTCAGCAAAATCAAACACTGCAAGAACTTCATCTGAGTGCAGCTTTTCCTTCAGTCCTTTTAGCTGTTGGTGCTGCCAGTCCTTGTTTAAAAGGTGTTGGACAAATGGCTTTAGCTCCTTTTCCAGTTGTGCTACCATCTCTTCAACATTTCCACTCTACTCCATTTTGTTTCTGGTTTTGGCCTTCTTGGTGTGGTAAGTTGCTTTGACCTTCTCCCATCGCTTCCATTCTACCGGGTCGGTGCAAGTTGCCAGATCATTAATTACTGAATAGATTTTATGAACTCCACATTTGCAGCATTTTCTTTCGATACAACGTTGATGATTGAAATCCTTAGTCTTCTTCTTCTTGCACATTGTGCTCTCAGATAAGGCATATAAGTGCTTGAATGCTGCTGGCTGTAGTCGATTGATTACATTAAGCTTTAGCTCTAAATTTTCGCAGTACTCGCAAAGACACCCAACATACTTTGCCTCTGCTCTTGCCTTCACATGCTTTGGTCGATGCTTGTAGAACACAGCAGATGATACGTTGCATCCTGGGTAGGTCTTCACGAACTGCTTGTGTAGTACGCCAATTGAATTCTCTAAAACATGCCTAGGTTTGCCTGACTTCTTACATACTAGTTTTTTGTATGGCAGTTGGTTCGAGTTCTCCTCATAGAAATTCTGGATGAGATCAAATGTTTGTTTGGATATGGGTTTCTGTCCTGCCTTCATCTTGCGTGCATTAGACAATAACTTCCTACTTATTTTGAACCCTCTACATGCTGCTCTCTGCTGTCTTCTCTTCTTCAACACACTTAAAGCTGATGCCATGCTTTTTCTCTTTTGACTGCTTTTGGGTTCTTCCATAGTAGCTGCTACTGCAGCCATGACGCCCTCTTCAAGACGACTCTGTTTCATTTTGATATTGGCTTCTTCAAACGCTTTCTTTTTTATAAATGATGCTGTTCAGAGTAGTTCTAAGGTAGTGTTCACATTACTTGCTCTTTTCTTTGGCAACGCTCTTCTGGCACGTTGAAGTGCTTTTGCCTTTGCACTTGCTGAACTAAAATCCATCATTTCTTCTTGTGGTAGGTCCTTGTTCCTATTTTGTAGATCCTGTTCCCTTCTGCACATCTCTGCCTCCCTAGCTAGCCTTCAGTGCCAACTCTCTTTCTCCCAAACTCTTTTCCTGTTCTTGCAGAGCATTATTTCTTGCTTTCAGTATTTTTTCTTGATACAGCTCTCTTCTTCTTGCCAACAATTTTTTGTTTATTCTCTTCTGAGTGTGCACGCTGACAATGCTTTTTCATTCGATCTTTTTCTTTCTTTCGGTCATGTAGATTTCTGGTCATATGCTTCTTTGGCTTTGTTACTTCTTCTTCTCTTTTCCTTTCATTCATTTTAGCCATTCTATTTCTGCAGCTTTCAATGTATTTTTTTTTCTTCGTTCTGCCCACATTTCAGCTTCTTTTCTTTCTTCTTCAGTGAGGTTTCTCTTTTTAAGTGTACTTTCTGCAAGAGACATATTCAGTCTGTACAAAGAATTGTACTGTCTCGCCCTTTTTTTTGCAGCTGCATCCTTTGAATTTGAAAGAAGGCGCACTTGCAGTGGCAATGGCATCTTGTTCAAGCAAAGGCTGAACGAAGAGTAAAAAAAAAAAAAAAGAACAAGTCTATCATATGTGTTTAGTACAGAAAAGAAAATGAAGGTCACATAACAATAACTTTTGGTTCTCATCCAGAGGGATGGTAAAAAAGGGAAAATGGTTTTCCCCAATGCAAAAACAAAGTGTGCAAACATTTACCAACAAAAATAATTGTATCATGTTGTTAAAACATACAATTCATTCATGGACCAGCAAAAACGATTTATTTAGTAATTTAAACAGTTTACTTTGTAAAGGCTGACATCAATTTGAACTTTAAAAGCTAACCTAATTAATGTACCTTGCAACTTCTCAAGAAAAAGAAGAAAAAAAGCACAAAGACATGTTTTCGTAGGTAGGCACACAAATTATATCATTTGGACCAAAGACTTTGTCCTACTGAATAAAACCTGCAATGTTAATAATATTCCATAAGGAAATATAAACACCAGAGAGTTAAGTTGGGTATAAACTTTATAGATGTTAGAGTTCATCTGAATAACCCACAAAAAATCCCACAAATTTGAAAGGTAGGCCCTAAAAAAAAATCACTTAAACTTGGAGATGGGGTTATAACTTATAGACATGGCAGCAGTGCCTATAATTTTCACAAAATTCTTATAGGCAACAATTATATATAAAACTTCAAAACTTAAACATCAACCTGTTTCTCAAAATGTAACACTACTAGCCTACACTAACGTTAGAGTGATGAAGAAATACAAATAAAAACTTTGTCTTAGGGAGGCGAGCCAACTCGAGATATGCGGGATTCTGCGTTCTTTTTTAAGCCGGCGCACCAGGCCGCGTGGACAAAAGAAATAGTTTTACCGCGGAATCACGTACGGATTAAAACACCCAAATGTGCTCAGGCAGAGAGCTCATTAACTTGCATCCATTGTGTGCTGTATTCAATAGCCCCTAATCACTGCGAGATCGCAGAGAATCTCAGGGTAATGTTACATGCAAATGACATGATTATGTGGTCTGATATAAAATAAAAGGTTTTCAGGATAACTGTTAACCGCTACGCAGATTTATTGTCACGGTTTCCATTGTAACTAGAATAATCTAGCATACTCACCCCTGTTGTAATTTACAACTAGTGTTAGGTCGTTACTACACACATACCACATGCACACCGTATACCTGTACTGTGCGCTATGAAGTTTCATATGGGCCGTACGGTCACATAAGTAACACGTGCACTACATGTTGCAATTATCTAGAATAAAATGTTGCATTGTGTCGTGTAATTTCTTCTAGTATTACGTCCAGCAATAAAGGTATTAGGAACTTACGTTCGTTTAGCTTCAAACTTTTGACCTACTTACGGGAACAAATTTGAAATAGATCTCACCATTATTTTTGTCTTCAAACAAAAAAAAGGAATACACATTTTCAACCTTTTCCTTGGTACTACACAGAAGAACCATTTTCTGTTGTCCGAAACGTAATATGGGTCGAAGAAATACTTTTATTTTCCATCGTTTTTTTCTACTCTCAGATTTTGTTTAAAAGTAATGCACGAAAGGCAGATTGAATCTCCACGAACACTACACGAATAAAAGCGCAGTGAGCTTGCATTGAAATCTTTTTCGTTCACGCCGAACTACTTCCAACAAGCAGCACTATGAATCTCTTCTTGAAAACCATGCTGTGCCGCTCATAGCGCACCTGTACAGCGCTGAAGGGACATTCCTTGGACTCATTATCATAACAGATGCATTGTGATTAAAGTAATATGCGGCATACACCGAAATTCTGTCTAAAATACGTCGGTTAGTTTTACTGGTTGTTGTATTTTCCCCAAAACAACTAATTCATGGCATTAGTTTGATTACAAATTTATGTAATGCCAATGACATTAGTTATATGGAGGTAAAAACTGAAACTGCTTTTGTGTTGTCAAAAAAATGGAAATCAAAACAACAAATAAAGATGAAAAACAACAAAAATATTTTCATAATCGAATTAGCCCCACATTTTATAAAAAGGTGCCATTGCCCTGTTGCATGTACATCTCTCATGTGATTATACATACTATCAGCTACCACAAATCTTAATAAACTCTCCCTCACTGGGTGCCCAGATAATTGCTAGCCGACACCCTCCAATATAAAGAAAACAAGCTTACCACCAATGAAGTGTTCACCCCTAAAGTTAGGCTATAGCACGCCCTGTTTCTCCCTCTTTCGTTCTACCTCCCGCCTTCCCTACCCCTCCTCTGCAATAAATTCTCTGCTAAAGCAACTTCTCTGCTACAGCATTTTTTTTCTTTTTTTATATAGTGAAAATTTTACGATGTCTATTTGAAATAGATTTTAAAAAGTTGGTTAGTAGCGTGGTTAGAGTGGGGAGGGGGTACAAAGTGGTTAATACTTCTGACATTTAAGGGGGCCGAAAAGTTGGTTGCGAAACCTAATGGGTGTACTAAATGAGTAATGACCAGTAAAGAAAATCGCATTTCAAGATTAAGGATCATGATTCGAAAATTAATATCTTACCCTCGCAAGAAGTGTATATTTAGGATATAAAAACAAGACTCCAGTGGCGTAGCTAGACATTTTCCTTCATTGCAGGAACACTTGTTTCTGTATTACATCCCCACTCCATCCCACCGCTCAAGAATTCAAGTGTTTTGTTAGACATACTAAGCCCATGAAATAAAGTCAACCATTTGTTGTTTG
>JAIGNY010001761.1:0-122500 GCA_020152595.1 Chiridota heheva
CCCGTGCAATTTTCTTAAATATTTCCTTCATTTTGGGATAATTTTTCTTCAACTTACAATTGTCGGTAAATTTCCTTCAACTGTTCAATGTTTGGGAAATGTGTTTAAATTTTGGGCAATTTTCTTCATTATTGTGCAGTTTTTTTTCTTGCAATTTTCCGACAATTTCTTTTATTTTGGGGCAATTTTTCTTCAATTTTTGGTAAATTTCCTTTAATAGGTTCAATGTTTGGGATATCTCTTTCAATTTTTGAAAAGTTTCTTTCATACTCGTGCCATATTTTTCAAGTTTAAGAAAAACTTTTCTTCATCTTTGGCGCAATTTTTCTTCAATTTTTGGTGAATTTTCATCAATTATCGGGAAATGTTGCCTTATTTAAATGAAATGACTAATGAATTTACCAAAATTTCCTTCAATTTGTTGTCAATAACTTCCCAATTTTCCCTATCTAGAGAAAACTTTTCAGGAATCTAGAGAAAAAATTTCAAGAAGGACCATTCTCTCTGCTTCCCGCTTATAAGACCATGCACCCTTGTCCCAATATGTTCCATTAAACGTGTCAAAACTGCCCATAAAACACATTATCACATCATCCCCCATATTTCTTTATGCAATGCTCAATGGATTGGGAATTACGTTATACAACATCTAGTAAAAATATAAAATGTCAGTAAAACGTCGGTTATTCCTGCATGCTCTCCACATATATCTTTATCATACAATGAAGTATGTGCAATCATGGGGACGTACAAAGGAGTATTCCGTGGTCATGTGGCATTATTGTTTGGCAGTACAAAGCACCGTATAACGATGATAATATGTTTTGGAAACATTACATGAAGCAACAAATATCTCAAGCATTGAAAGCTCGTAAAATAATGTTTCATATGAGACCAAAGACGCAAATTAATCTCTCTGTAGGCCTAAATTTCTGAGCCCAATTTTTCAAGGTGGTATTGTAGATGATGTCATTATTGTAGAATTTTTCTTTCTGTATCATGTAATCAAATACATCCGGTGGATTAATTTGAGGACTCCAACCAAAAATATTTGATTCTTAATGAAAAATGATGATTTTCAATACGTGTGCTATAGATTCGGTAACAGCATCTTTTAGTTTCCGAGTTATTGTTTATGAATTTTACAACATATTTTAATCATATGCAAAATGGGACATGGTAAGTTGTTCATGTTCTCTTGGCTTGTATTTCTTTAAATGTATTTCAATCTCATTCATTGATTAATTTAAGTTTTCGTATTGCATGTTTATTCGGATATTACCAAACAATATCAAACTCGGTTTTCCCAAACTGTAGGAGCAGAAGATATGGATTTACATTAGAAGGTGAAGGATTCTCTTCTTTGATTACGTCTCAAATACTTAAATTTCAATAAATAAATTGGGTTGAAATTCAATGAAATTTAAGAGGGTCAATTACAAAACAGTCATAATGGGATTTTCTGCTATTTCTATCTCCAAATCTAAATAGGATTTACTGTAAATATTGAAGAATATTATAAATAATACTGTTTATGTTCCTTCTTCATTGCAGATACGTATGTCAGTGTTTCGCTCGGTCAGCTTGAAATTTCGGTAGGTACAAGAATTTTGACATTTGGCACTTACTGCAGTGTATTTTCTTATACTTAGCTAACAGGCTTTAGTGTGTAAGTTATCTTTGGGCATATTTATGAGAGTTTGACGTCAATGAGTACATCTCAAACATCAAGAAAGCTTCGCCCATAAAATCTCATAATCCGCCTTTAGCTTTGTTTAATACATAAACCAAATGTGAACGATTCTAATGTAATTGATACAAACAGCTGCCAACTTATATTCAATATTGCTAAGTTTGTTGTTATTAGGCATTCGATGTTCTGATTCTGATAATTTGCAAGTATTGTACACTTACCCTGTTATTTTGTCAATAAAAAGAAAATCATACTATTCAGTACATTAAACCTGTTAAGGCACTCCTGACTTAACAGTCACTCTTTGTTTGTATTTGTCCTCTATCTCATACTGTACATACGTTTGACCACGGAAATATTGTTGCAAATACCTTGTTAGAAAAAATAGTACAAATTTGTATTCCTTAAGTCTCTTTTAAATAAGATTTATAATTATTTCTGAATTCTCTTTTTAGTATGATAAGTACGTTCTACCTGTATTTCAGTAACGAGACTTCCAGGATGTTCAACGCAATAAGGATATACGAATAATGTTAATTGGAAAAACTGGAGCTGGGAAAAGTTCCACGGGAAACACAATTCTTGGGAAGGATGTCTTTGATATTGCAGCGTTTCTTCATTCTGGATCAAAAACTACCAGGAAAGCAATAATCAAAAGAGGGAACCTACATGTCGAAATTCTTGACACACCGGGGATACTTGATACAAAAGCGGAGTATGAAAAAAATGTAGCGACAGAACTAAGACGTTTTCCCAGGCTCATCGGCGAACAAAACGGAATTGATGTCTTTGCCTTTGTTCACAGCATCCTTGAAATGGATTCTGCGGAGATTTGTATTAAGCAAGCAGAGGTAAGATTGAGCACCGTGCGTTGTTTATGAAGAAAGAAAAAGGTATTAGCAAATTGTTTGTTTGTTTGTTTGATGAGGGCTTAAGGGCACCACGGCAACGAAGGTCAAATTGTTCCTGAGAGGTTAGATCATTCTAGAGGTAGGAAGGAAAGAAAACAGGAGGAAATTGAGAGAGAAAAACGAGAACTAAAAGTCAGAATGCTGGGATCGAGAGAGGAGGTGCATGGGTGAGAAAACAAAGTAGAGAAAGGGGTGGGAGAAGATGACTAAATATGGTTGTAGAGGGAAGCATGATGAAGGAAACAAATTGTTTATTGTTAAGTAAAAGGAAGTGATAGGTAAATTGGATAGGCTAGAAAGTGGTAAGGGTAGGACAACGAACGTGTATTTCTTTGAGATATGAAATGGAATGAAATGAACAGAACTTTGTTCCTGAAAAGTACCTAGTAAATAAAATTGTTTCTGACGGTTCTGACTTCAAAGAAAATAATGCAGTAATTCTGACCTGAAAAAATGAATGGATGTTACTTCAGAGGGAGCTTACATGGAACTACTGTATATGAAACTGTTTTACCATAGAGATAGAGTATACGGGCTACGGAGTATTTTCAATTTGCTTCCTAATTAGTCCATTTTGTATTGAAAGGCATAACAAATACAGATTGCAAAGATATTTCTTTAAATGTTATACAAACTTATAAGATTAATATTAGATGATTTATATTTTTTGAAGCATTTTGGAGAGCAGTTCAAATTTTTTGCGATGGTCGTATTCACTCATGCTGATGATGGAGATAGTCCTTTACATGATGACAACTTTGAGAACATCCTTACTATGGATAAAAATAGAAGCTCTGCCTTCGTGAATGTTTGCAACTATTTTCAGCACAGATGTATTAAGATTGAAAACTACCTACGGATAAACCGAAAGACTTTAAGACTACGTTAGGTGATTGCTTTCTATATATGGTTTATACCATTGTAAGAAATAATGAAAATGAGGTCTATACTAAAGCTGAATTTCCAGATTTAAAAACCTGACAGAGGGAAGTTTATTTTTGTTACACTTTAGAAAGAAATACGTTGTCTAGAACCTCAATCCCAATACACCTGGATGAGCAACGGACCACAAAGTATCACCTTTACAACAGTTTATGTTTGCTTGAGGTTGGTCTTTTTTCACATTGTTACGGGAAGGGTGGGGTGATGTGTCTGCAAATTCTTCCATTTTATTTTCTGTGCTGTAATTTTTGTCTCTTGCTAATTTACATCTCTTTTTACCCAACATCTGGTTGATTGCATCTTCTTTGATATCACTTCTACACTCATGCTACATTAAAGCATTCTTCTTGATAATGTAGAATGAGTCTAGGAAATAACGTACTATATAAAAGAAATATTTCTTCTAAATGTATGTAAATATGCAATTAAACAAAAATGAATTTACATAGGTGATATGAACAATAAAGTGCAGCATGTATGTCAAAAATACATTAGACTTATCATAATGGTGAAGCTACCAGGGGACAAGAGAAATGGCAATACCGGTTCACTGAGGCAGGACCCTTCCACACTCAGATGGTATCATGAACGTTTTAACATCTGAAATTTTTAGCTTTAAATTTACATTTTAGATGTTATTGTCAGCTGTTATTTGTTCAATTAATGTCATATCTTTTATTCAAAAATTGTATTCTTGCCTCCATTAACATATTGACCTTAAAATATGGATACCATGTTAATGGGCTGACTTTAAATCATTAAGTCATACAAAATCCCCAATACACAAGTGCACCATGGTATGGTCCTCCACCATTGTCTGATTTTCTTAAATCAGAATAATCTACTTAATACAATTAAGTTTAATGTTCATATTGCATCTTTAAAGGCCGTCTATCGTTATTAAAATGTGGCGGCGTACATTTTATTCCAAAACGATACTGATTGGCCTATCAATGTAAGTGCACATTGTACAATTGCGTTTCGACCAATAAAAGCACACGAAATGAAACCTGTTTACTTCCACGTTATAGAGACGATAACTGGCCTTTAAGTAATTCAAGAATCTCAATAATAAAATACCACACACTTACATCTCAAAGAACGTATTTAAGGCCAGATATCGTGTTAACATTACAGTAATATATAATAACATCCAACGTTTCTGATTGGTCATACACAAATACCGACAACCAATCAATAACCGACGGGAAAGTGACTAGCACACTGCACATACGCACACAATGCCTACACTACGTACCTAAATAGGAACTATCCTCTGCCGGATATGACGTGAAAGATATGAACATCGCAATTTTACGAATTTTTCTGAGACGAGATTCCCTCTTTAACGTATTAAAATTCAAAACTGCAATATATTTGGAAAGTATTGATTATGTGTATGTCACTTATGTTTGCTTCTATTTCCACATTAAACAAATTGTTTTATGTACCGTGACAATGGTGCAAGCCAGTTTCTACGTCAGTGGGAAGCAATTCATTGTAGATAACAATTCATATTTTCGAATGTTTGGACGATTGATAGTTTTTCAGTAGTAGGGGTGGAGGGTAATATATCTGGGGCCGCAAGATAGAAAAAATGTTAATTTTGCTGCTCAATGCGGTAATGGGAAAAAGTGCCTTCATCATCCACAATTTAACTTATTTGGGATAAAAACAACAAAACCAAAATGATCAATGGACGGACAAATAACGCATGCATGTCTAATTCAAATCTGGAACATGTTCGGGAATACTGGAATATCATGTTTGTTCAAGTATCTTCCACACATAATATGCTTATCTATAAGGAATGAAGTTCAACAAACTTTTATATACCATGTCATGCAACGAACATTTTAAAAGAACGCCTATTGAAGCAAGATTAATATAGATATGGCAATAACTGGCTAATGTCCCTATCACAACAAACAGCTTGATAAAGTTTCCAAAATACCTCAAGTTTTATGACGAACTGAGTATGGGCATGGAGATACTATTTGGGAACACACTCTGATAAGCAATTTTGATAGAAGATGTTAGGTTGTATAATTTGGGAAGTCGTAAGCAAAATATACCTCTGTTACTTTGAAAATCATGTTGATACTTACGTTGGCGAATTTTGTTGATATGTTTTCACACAAGAAATAATAATTTACTACTTTTGTAAAAACAAACAGACAATAGAAGGCTGAGGCTATCGTCGCATCTTTCTAGGTACCATGAGAAACTTTCAGAACTTTTAGAATACTGCCCAGGAGAAAAATTCCACTTGAAATCAGCAAAGATTCCAAACTGGTTCCAGCTGGAAATTGTGTTTTCCAGCTAGAAATGCATGGTATTTCCTAACTGGGAATTATAATTTCCAGCTGGAAATGATAAATTCCAGTTGGAACCAACTAAGATTCCCAACTGGTTCCAGCTGGGAAGTGTGTTTTCCAGCTGGAAATGGTATTTCCCAGCTGGGACATAATAACTTTCAGCTGGAAATCAAATGTTTTCCAGCTGGAAAAAATATTAATATTATGATGGGCGGAGTCACATTTATTGACAATTGAAAATGTTCATGCATAATTAGAGAATTTGAAAATTTATATAATATAGTCTAATGTCTATTTACTTAATCTTTATGGTTTCATTCGTCATTTATGCTAAAACAAATTCCTGATGAAACTAAGGAAATAAATAAATGTAAAGATAGCTCATACTCTTACAAATTATTTACAATTTGTGTCATTTACTTGTGTGACTAATTGACAAGAGGCAGTTTGGACAATGATAGTCCTTCATAAAGCTGGTTCACCAATGCCACATATTAAAGGACGTTGGCTTTTTATGCGAATATTTTTTCAGGGTCTCTGAAAATTTGTAATTGCACAGAATGGTAAAAGCATAGTATAATTTGGAAGTTAGTAAGGAACCATCTGTTACCAGCTGGAATCATCTGTTTTCAGCTGGGAATTGTGCCAAATTCCAGAAAAAAAATTTCCAGCTGGATAACTCCCAGCTGGAATTTTCGTCTGGGTGGGATAGACAGAATTTCTCGTCATAAAGAGCATTTTCGTTTTGAAGTAGGTAAGATATGGATTGCAAACAACTCTAATAATTCAACCTAATCAAATACATACGACCTGAGAGTTACTTTACGTCAACTCTACAAATACAATTTTTAAATGATTGTGCGAAGGTCCACCAGAATGATTTTCCTATCGTGGAGCTTTCTGTTAATAACTTCATGCTCCTACGTACCCTGTATGTCAGTAAGTGAGTGCTCAACCTCCGCTAGTTGAGAAATTTGGATATGTCCTTAAATAATACTTCAAATGTCTTGCATGCAAACCATGCCAGATGTCTGATTTTCCAAAATGACATTATAGCCTCATTTCTGAGAAAGTTCAGTCTCTAAGAAATTATCCGTGTGACTCATCTTTTCTTTACAAAAGCTATTAACAGATTAAAAAGGGTTTCGATTTTCAGTGGTTCAAGCAGTCAAGTTGGAGGACATGAAATTCATTGGTTGAAACCTTTCTTCCATTTGAACATGTCTATTGACAGATATATTCCAATTAAAAAAAATATTTGTGCAACTTTTCACAATTGAATACAACACTGCTACATTGATGACCATGAACTAATATAAATTTGTTTGAACTTATTTGTTTTGAGTTTTCTTTTCGTTTATATTTCACTGTTGATATAGAACATAATTCAAAATTGGCATGACAAGATTGACATGACAAGAATAATTGCTGATTCTTTTCAATTTTATACCTCTTCGATAGGTATGATTGTATTTTTGATAAACAGAGTACTTAGTTGGATGTAGATGATACAAAAATGTCAGAAAATATTGGTCAGGTCACAAGAAATTGAATCTAATTAATCAAAAACTCAGGCTTTAAAAAACAATTATCTGAGTATATATTATATCTCGAGCTCCTAATATTAAAATTAGCAGTTGTTCAACAATAATCAAATATGTTTTGTAGTCGATACAAGAAAAGAAAGAGTATATTTCTTTAGGTTTCGATGGTGACATATATTTTTGAAATCTTATTTATTTGTCCTACAAAAAAAGTGGAAAACATATTTTATTCACAATTAGATATCACAAATCTTATATTCACAAGTGTTCCCTTCCTCTACCAATACTTAGCGCCCTCTCAAAGTACATTTTCGACTCTTTTTTCATTATAGGCACTAATGCTGAAAGTAAGAATTTGGAAATCTCAGCGGAATTTCACCAAAGGTGAAATATATACGAAGCATAATCATGCTACTCATAACACAACGCAATTACTATTCATGTTGCATAGTGTAACAGACACGTATTAAAAACAGTGAAGTTTGCCTTTCTTATCTTCATATTTAAGTGCACCAACTCTGACAATGCCTTAATTTGTTTAAGGAATATTCCCAAGAATTTTATGTTTATGTATCTGATAGAGAAAAATTTAAGAAACAGATTATTAAAAAATAAAACAAGGAGTTATTGAACTTTAAAGATATTTCTTGCCCGCATAAAAATGGTTTTGTACTTAGTCCAAGTTATCATTATGATGTCATCACAGCACTTCCTGTACTAATCTTTCTTTAAAATTTAATCGCCATTTTTTATAATTCAAATATAACTTACAAGAACTAATTGGAAAACACAATTGTAAATTTTATTCTACACTATTCTGAATAATTTTTGAAGAAAAAAATGTTCCCAATCATTTAGAAAACACGAAATTAATTTTCAAAGAAATACATCAAGAATAGTACAGGAAGTGCTGTGATGACAATGATGACTGAGACCAACAATTTCTTTCACGTGGAAGGGAAAAATCCTTTCAAATTCAATAAGTTATTGTAGAAATAAGATATCAATTTGGGGTTTTCACCAATCTGTTTCTTTTATTGTCCTCCATGAAATTTCATGAAAATATTACTTTAAATGATCGTCCAAAAGCAAATATTACTATCAGATATGATACATATTACCTTTGAAACCAGTCATTAAATATCGTTGACCTTCAGTTATGAGTAACATTTGAATTTGTGATTAAAACGTCTCCTCAATTTCTTGTCGCGGACAAATGTTATCTTATGGTCAAGACTTTATAACAATGAAAGATTATTAAATCTATATTAATCAGATCAAAGTTATAAATACCGGCATTTATCCCCTTTTTATACTATACCTTCACCCTCCTCCCATCAGAACTTGTTTTTGAAATGTACAATCCCTTGTGATACATCACGATCTTATTTTTCCACCTGGTTTTGCGTTAAGTTTCCCAGAAACTTTGTCTGTAATTCACGTTGTGAATCACGTTTACTAATGTAATAAAGCGCCTTACGACTGTCATAAATTAATGATTGATTATATATATTTTTTTAAATTGAATAATTATTCATTTCACTAGATAATACACCCGGGAAAAATTGATATCAGACGGATATGTACGAAGTTGAGGTCAATTTGTCGCTTCCCCTGGGCCAGGATCTTTGATCGAGCGGGTGGCATATCATTTGGGTATGAACGAACTTTAGCACTGAAAATGTAATAAAACCACTTGGTTGTCTCTCAGGCCCTAGGTAGTTTGTTCTATGACGCAAAACATTTTGGAAGACACACAGCTTACTGATTAGCTCTGCTAGATTTAGCGTAATTTTGATTAAGGGTGAAAAGGTGAAAATACTTTTTATGCGACGTACCAGGTAAACCGGGTTCATCATTGTGGATCATCTGACTCAAAATATGAATACAACGGTAAGCAGCAAATGTAGATAAAGTACACTTGTCCACGTGAATAAACAATTTACGATGCTTATTGTTCATAATTATTCTGTTTTGATAAACACCCTGATAAATTTACCGAAATAGCTCAAGTTACATGCTAAAAGTAATATTGACAAACTCAACGTGATAAACCTCTAGCATTTAGGATTGAACTGTGGGCAGCATTTCTATCAATTTCAGGATTTCAGAGAGATTAAACGATGAAGACTATTTTGAAAACTGTCAATATCAATTGCTGTGTCCTTAAAATTTGAAGCATGGTTGTCAGTCAGACCAGCCCATAGCTAGGATAATCTCACAAAGGAACTTACACTTTAGGATGGGACACTTGGACAGAGCCTTGATTTTTCATCGTTTTTTTTTTCTTCGTTTGATGGAAGAGGAATCAATCTTAACAAGGATAGCACAGACCTTCCCATACCCCATGCTGGCTACGGTCCTTGGTCTGACCAAGACAAATCTAATATTGATGTTTACTATATGCTTAGTAACAAATTAACATCGATTCCAGATCAATTAGTCAGTAAAATCCACATATTAACAAGTAAGAAAACATGGCTTGGTCCAAATCATTAGTTGTAACTTGTATTACCATAAAAAGGAGTAAAATCAAATAAGTGAATCCAATTTCTACGTAGTCAGGTAGTAAATAATGGGGATAACTGATTGTATACCCCAATTATCTTACAGAAGTGGGGCTAAGCTAATGCGCTGCAGCAGAATGTTCACAAATAAATACAACAAAATAGTTACGAATGTCAGATAAATGTTTCATTATATTGTGATTTGTATTTGTGAGTATTGTATGAAATCACTCCACTTAGTGTAGCGGGGGTATTTACGAGAATTTTACTTACCTCCTGTGTTATTATAGTATGCATTCTGGCCTCTCAAATCTGATTCATTGTTAAATACTACTCCTAATACACCCCAGAACACGGCGCTAGCGCCAAATACACTCTCTTCAATGATACTGAAGAGAATGAACGAGTTTGGAGGCAGACGGGATGCACAGAAGGTAAGTATAATTCTCGTAAGTACCCCCGCCGCACTAAGCGGGGTGAATTTACTTATAACTTACCTTCAGTGCTATTAAACTATGAAACCGAGAGTTGGAAGGGGTCGTTCAGAAAGGTCGGAATCTAATCCGAAAAAGCAGCGGCGGAACTTAATCCAAAAAAGCGGGGCCGGAACACCGAAAAAGTGGGGCCGGAACACTGACAGTGCGAGTCCGAAACACCGAATGTGCGAGGCTGGAACACCGACAGTGCGGACTCGGAACACCAACAATGCAGTGCCGGAACACCAACAGTGCGGTTCCGGAACACCGACAGTGCGGGGCCGGAACACCGAAAAAGTGGGGCCGGAACACTGACAGTGCGAGTCCGAAACACCGAATGTGCGAGGCTGGAACACCGACAGTGCGGACTCGGAACACCAACAATGCAGTGCCGGAACACCAACAGTGCGGTTCCGGAACACCGACAGTGCGGTCCCGGAACACCGACAATGCGGTCCCGGAACACCGACAGTGCGGTCCCGGAACACCGACAGTGCGGTCCCGGAACACCGACAGTGCGGTCCCGGAACACCGACAGTGCGGTCCCGGAACACCGACAGTGCGGTCCCGGAACACCGACAGTGTGGTGTCGGAACACTGACAGTGTGGTCCTGAAACACCGACAGTGTGGTCACGGAACACCGACAGTGTGGTCCCAGAACACCGACAGTGAGGTCCCGGAACACCGACAGTGTGGTCTCGGGACACCAACAGTGTGGTCGCGGAACACCAACAGTGTGGTTCAGAAACCCGTGTGGTCGGCCGCTTTGTACCTCTTCTCCGTAGACTGTTCTGGTTTCTCTTGTGTGTGTGGGTGTGTGTGTGTGTGTGTGTGACAGCAGCATTTAAACACATCCCCGGACATATGCCAGAGACTCCTGTTTGGCAGGATACTGAGATTGTGGGTGTGAGTAGTTTAACAAAACTGCGGATATACCCAGACGGATCAGATCAGTACTTCTTGGCAAAGTTTAAAAACACCTTTAAAAACTACCGACATACACAGCGTACATGATGATGCCACTGTGGAAAGGTGGCGTGCCGACCCTATGATGTTTTGGCAAACGCAGTTAAACTTTGCTCTGTGGATTGCCGCAGATGGATGTGGTGTTTCCCCCAAGCAGATGACTAACTACAAACACTTAAAAGTTCGCATGGTTTATCGCTTTCATGTGTATTACATTAAACGGAGAATATTAAAAAGACTTGAAGTTCGTCTACCAGATGAGGACAAATTCGACCCTTACAATGACCCGTACAGTCACGGGGCGTTAAAACAACTTAGTGAAAAGTTTAAGATTTTGCCGGAAGTTACCCCGTGGACCCCACCAGTGGTTCCAAACCAGGAAATAGGGATACCTTGGAAGTGGTACTCAACCGCTTATTACCCTATCCAGAGTGTGGCTAACGACATGGGTATCATCAGCCTCAGCAGCAATTACTATGATAAGAAAATCATGTTTTTTGGTGACCGGGCAGCAATGCTAACCGTCGACTACATCAGCCAGCCATCGAATATGAAAATTGGCTACTTAAAAATAATCAAACCAACTAGTGATGGTTTCACAGACCTCGGTATCACCTACAGTATATCAACGACATCATTCGTGTTCTTGTGTGGGCTGTTTTAGGTGCTCAAGCACAAACTCGCAGTCCAATTCTTGGTGGTCTGGATGCTCAGCAACAATTTATTCGTAATGTTGAGGATACAGTGGCTGCTTCTATAGATCTCCCATCTTCCATTCAACGTTACCAAGATACCCTGACCTATGCCTCAACTCCTTTAGATTTCAGTCTGGGTCAAGATTTGTACATGATTCCTAGCAATATGCTTTTGCATATAGATACCCAAATTGGCTACAACAATAATATCATGGTTGCTAAAGACCTAGCCATAGGTAAGCACTATGATATACATTTTACCACAGCCCCAGAACTTCCAGTTCTTGATTCGGGGGTAGAATACGGCAGCCTACCGGATCCCGGGGGGTCAGCAGCCTACCGGATACAGTTCCGGGTAGAATACGGCAGCCTATCGGGTGGGGTGGATGATACACTAGAAGCTAAAATGGAAAAAATAGCACTATCGTTTGTTATCATCAGCGCTTTAAATCTGGGGGCTATATACAAAAACCACAAATAAAAAATACAAAAAATATATAAATGAAAATAATAAAAAAGATAGATAAAAAATATGATAATAATTAATAAATGAATAAACAAATAAAAAATATATTTTTCTGTCATAAATTTTCAATAGTGGTGAGCTCAGGTGTGTGAAAAAAGCATTATGATAAGTGCACAAGTCCGATTAGTAAAAACGAAGAGTTTGTATTAATTTAACGTAGCTTGCTTAGGATAGTGGGTTAATTAATGAAAGATGCAATACATCTGAAAATGAAAGGACAGAAACACCGCTAATCATTCAGCTATTTCCAAAACACACAATCGACATACAAAAAATAGCAGTATGAAATGATCTCTGTAAACTGAGTAAATATTTGTTTACCACATAACTCACACATGTCAAGTGGAAGTACGTGTTGAATAGAGGCCAGGTGGAAGTACGTGTTAAATATTTATTGCTTGTGCAAATAGTCTGCTGAAGTACAAAATGATGGTCGATGATGACATGTTGGACTGTTGATCCCATGGCAAAGATACTTAGGTTAGGCTAGGAGTTATCAAATCTGTAAATATGTGCACCTATAGGAACATGAGCTAAAAAAAAGGCAGGAGCGACCAGAGGTTAAAATTGTACTTAAAAGTGGCTCCTGCCTTTCTACCAAGGGAGTTTTGCTGCTCTTTTATTTATTTTTAAAGAGGGCCTGCCATGGAAAATAAAAAATCGCTGAAAATTGAATATAAGGTGTTCGATATTCCCAATTTCGAATATCTCACTTAAAATTTACGAAAAATAGCCATTAAGACTCGAAAAGTAAGGCTTGAAATGCCACTTTCCCCAATCGCTCAAAAAAAAAAATAATGTCGTTGATGACGTCACACTATTGTTGATGACGTAGGTATAGTGAGTCGATTCATTGTTTATGTTAAGCACAATGTGCATCGCCATATATATCGACAGCTCTGATGACATTTCCGAACTCGATTTGTTGTATTCTTGCTCGGTTTTTGACAAAAATCAAATCGAGGGGGATAATGACAGTGATGAAGTAATCAAAGGAGTGGAAACCTATCAATATGAGCCCTTAGCAGAGAGGTATTAGAAGGCAATGAACCACCGCCGGCAAAGCCTGAAGAAGATGAAGGCCTAGGCCTACGCAGGCTGTAGGCATTTCGTTACAAAACTGTTGATTGGTGAGTAGGCCTACTGTAGCCTAACGTCTATCCCTATGTTTGTATGTTGTTTGCCGACGTCAAGTTGAAAAAAAGACAAGATAGGCCTAGGCCATACTAACTCACAGATACTCTGTTCTTTGTATGGTACTGTACCCTAACGTTATATATCATGTTGGAACTTGGTTGGTTTTGGTTATGGATGTCAAATTCTTGAAGCACAATCAATTTTTTAAAGGCAAAAAAAAGGTGGGTCTTGTTAAAATTTCAAAATTATATTATAGGCATGGCCACCGTGCCTGTACAAATTTCGTTGAAAGTAAAGGCACGTCTGCCGTGACGTCCACCGTGCCTATAAGAATTTCATCAAAAGTAAAGGCACAGCTGCCGTGCATGTAATAATTTTGTTGTTGTTAGGGGTTAGGGTTAGTACTAGTCGTAGTACCGTCGGCCTGATGCCAGCCATGTTAGTAATGCAGCCATTAGTGATGGCTGCTCATACGGCAATCCTAATGTCAACCCGTACTAAGGGATGTGTATAATAACTAGGCACGGCCACCATGACGCCGTGCCATTCCTGTAAGAATTTAGTGAAAAATTCACATTATGAATATTTATGTAACTTAGGTCAATGAATGGTCAAAAAGCCAGGTAGGGGTAAATTCTCCACGGCGTTAGCAAATGGGGTCTAAAGAGCCTTGTGAGAAGGTCCTGGGGTTCATGGGCAAAGCCACGAAAGATAAAAAAAATTGCATGCAAATTTGTGGTACAGTATACCGTATATGAATATTATGATATATTTTTCATTGACCAAACATGGATTGCCATCAGTTAATATAAATATTCAGAATCGAACATTGGGGAGGAATGATATCATTCTGCAAATCGGTGAAAGAATCAAAATCTGTTTTCTCCATTCTGCCTACCAGCCATGGCATACCACGCCGAAGGACTGACGGTATTTACGAGTAACGACTCAAGTAGAGCGGGAACCCGGGAATGTCGCTGATTGGTCGATCATATCTGTGTCTATAAGATATTTTACACAACAATAACACGGCAGCCGTGTCTATAATGACTTCAAAAAATTAAATTAAAGTAATGGATAATTCAATCAGTTTTTCTATTCTGTGTAGAAATATTCTTGTTTAAAGGGTTAGATACTTCTTGTACCTTAGTCAATGTACAGAATTAGTGTAATTAATCGTTATGCACATTTGCATTTTGCATAGCCTTGCTGGTGCCACTGATATCCTGACATCTGAACAGTGCTGGGCATCTAAAGTATTAGTACAGTTTAGGCTGCTGTACATGTACGCCTTGCATAGCTAACGCATACTGAGAGCCGTTGTTTATCTCAGTGGGCCTATTTGGTCCCGGGCTTTTACAATAGGATCCACCCAGATCGTGGAAGATCCGGTAGTTGTAAGCGAATTTTTTTTTTTTGGCTTTCAAAATCAGTAATATATTTATTCATTTCTACTGCAGTTGAGTAATATTGAAAAAAAAAACATGATACTATTTGTACGTTTTTTGTTTTTGTTTGTCTCAAATCCGAACTGCGTCTGTCTCTTAATCACATATTGTAATGCAAGAGGCAGGGATTTGTTTTTTGTTTGTGAGGCGGAGGGAGATTTCTTCTTGAGATGGATTTTTATAGCATTCCAATCTCACTTTCTCCTGGCCCACTTTTCCTCCCTGGGCCACCCCGCTCCCTACTATCCACCTGGACCTCTCTACTCATCACAAAACCCACCCTAACCTCTTCATCAACCTCCACAACTAAATCAAAAACCAACTCTCAAACTATACCTCCATCTATACTGATGGCTCCAAGGAAGGCGACAAGACAGCTGCTGCTGCCGTCATCCAAGACATCACCCTCAGTAGCAGGCTTTCCGACTCATCCATCTTCTCGGCCGAGGCCAAGGCCATCCTCCTCGCCCTTAACTTTATTGAATACTCTCCGCTCAGCCACTTTGCCATCTTCTCCGACTCCAAGGCTGTCCTTACTCCATTACTCAATGTTAAATGGAATAACCCCACATCTCACCTCATCCTCCATAAACTCCTTTCGCCCCCCTCCGTAGGAAACATATTCTTTCCTTTTGGATACCCAGCCATGTTGGCATCCCTGGCAATGACAGGGCTGATGCAGCTGTTAAGCTTGCCCTCACCCTTCCCCCTACTTCTTTTCCCAAAACCCTTTCTGACAAATTGATAACAATCTTCACGTCATCCAGCCCACCATTCCGATCAAACCCACCATTCACAACCTATCCCGTGTCGACAACATCCATATTACCCGCCTTAGAATAGGTCACACCCACCTCACTCACTCCCACCCCCCTCACTCTCACCCCCTCACTCCCATCCCCTTATTGGCTCCCCTTCACCCCTCTGCAACAATTGCCATTGCACCCTCACATTCTCCTTGCTTGCCCCCTGTACAACCTTCCCAGAGCTTCCCTCGCTGCCCACAACTCAATAGCCGAGCTCTTCCAAAAAAAAACCTCTGGATAAAATTATCTCCTTCCTTCATCATGCTTCCCTCTACAACCATATTTAGTTCTCTTTCCCCACCCCTCTCTCTCTACATTATTTCTTCACCCATACACCTCCTATCTCAATCCCAGCTTTCTGGCTTTTAGTTCTCGTGTTTCTCTCAATCTCCCCCTGTTACTCTCCATCCTACCTCTGGAATGATCTAACCTTTCAGGTACAATTTGACCCTTGCTGTTGTGGTGCTGTTAAACTCCCATCAAACAGTCAAACAAACAAACAAACATTCCAATCATAATTTAAAATGTGGATGTTAGTTTACAAAAATACAAATTAAAGTATCTAATTATTCTGATAAATCTTGACTTCTTTTAAAAAGTGGTCAATATTTTGGAAAATTGTTCATTTAAATGTTCTTTTTAAATATAATTGTAAAAGCATTGCTGGAAAAATAATCAAATTTGGAGATTATAAACTTAGCTTAAAAATTGCCAATTTGACACTGCTGGAAAAAGTCTAGTTATGCTGATGACCCTAAGTGCATTACTTAGTTGCTATTTTGGCTCGACAAGTAAACTTTGTTCTTTACAAGGTTTTTAAAATTTAGTTCATCATTTATTCTTTTTAGGTGCACATGTGGCATGATGCCAAAAGTGAATGAGTGCCAATGCTGCAAAGAGATACAGAGGGTTCTTGTCAAGATCAAAAGTGAGGAAGAAGACAGGGAATGCCCACCCTGGATTTCAGCCAGTTTGTCTGAATCACCATGTTTTACAAGTTGCACTGTTCCAGTTGTCAGAAGTATGGAAATAGAGCTGATAATGAATTTCATGAGTGAGTAGCATTGCAAATCATTTAGATTTTGTTCGGAATAATTTATGTTTAAAATTGTATTGCATTTTATTACAGAGAATTACCCCATTTTTGACATGTTAGAACTATGTGTAGTGCAGCATAACCTTGGGATACCAGGATACCTTAGGATGATTCTGGATACAGGTTGTTTTTCCTCGTGTTCAAGCACGGTTTAGCTCATGCACCATTTAAAAAATAATTTTAACAGCCTCTTTAGTATCTTTTTCTCTTGTTCACATTGAAATAAAGAATGTGTTACCTCTCATTTCACTAATCATTCTTTCAAGGATCCCATCTAATGTAGAAATGTACAGGAATGGTATTCGCAATGTCGGACCAAAGCAAGGCTTTAAGTATGGGAGGAATAATATGAAATAATAATAATAATAACGTAAATAAGAAATGATTGTTTTTCAGGTAAGATAAAGCTCCTGTCAGGCTACACATAAAAACTAAAGATCTTCTTCTTTTTCCGATGAAGAAGTACAGTCCTCCAATTGGAATATCAACGTTCTGTGAACAAGCAGAATATCTTATGTGCACAAGCAGAATTTTATTTTGTCTGATTAAACAAGTTTTATTTCCAGCAAAATTTCATTTGCATATTATTCAATGATAAAATAAATATAAAGAAATAACCAGGAAATATATTTCTATACTGTGCCTGCCAAGTGGCAAAGTCATGTTTTAGTTTAGCATCAATCAATTTATGAGTGCTTGTATCCAGTGCTTGTCATATATTTTTCTAATGAAATTAGAAAAATATCTCGGATATTTCGGCAAACATGTAAGGGTACCACTTCCAGTATGCATTTTCACCAAGATCAGGGAGGTCTTTCCTTCAGCGGAATATGCAGGAAGCACGATTCCAGTATCCAGCAATTTATGTTGTGTATTTTTTCTTTTTTTCATTACAAATTAGGCTCTTATTTACATGTAGGACACTAAGTACAAAGTCTTGAAGGGGCTAGTGACAGTAAGTGGAAAATCATATCAGACTTCTATACCGTGATCCAGTTTGATATTCCAGAATGGATTTACCTCCACCTTCACCTTCAATTGAAAAAAGAAGAAGCACTGGCATTGATTAATATGGTGGGAGGGGAGGGCGGTTCAGATTCCCAAGAGGCATCCAAAAACTGTGTATGCATGATATTAGCTACTGGAAATATTTAAAAAGGAAAAGCTTAATGCAGCAGAAATTTTTCACCTTATTTCTTCGTCACCCATGATAGTGACATTTAGTCAAACCCGACTACAGTAGCTCAACTCCTAACAGACATTTTGTGCCCTCAACCGCACATTTTGCACCGTTTGACATAATTTTTCTCCTAGTTTTGCATCCGTGGCATGAAAGTCTAGTGAAGCCATTGATGGAAGGTTAAAGGTCTGATGACATGTAACAGATTTTAGATATGTGAATGAAAGTTAAATTCTGAGCAAAATGCATTTTCAAACAATAGCTTGTCTAGCTTTTGAGAAATGGTCAATCAAAGTTTGAAGGTTTTAGAATTTAGGCAAACTTTGTAGTGTCATCTGTTTAATAAAACTCAAATTCTTTAATGTGTTTCTCAATGTTAACCAGTTGTGAGCTTTAGTTCTTTTTAGCCGATCACCCATTGCTTAAAGGTATGTTCAATATACAAAAAACAACATGAATTCAGACTGACATTTAAAGTATAAATTAAAAAGGACTGAAACACGAATGATTTGTAGAAACAATTGGAGAGGTATTCAACTTTATATATCAAAAATATTGCACAATAACATCCAAAAATTAAAAACTATGTAAAAGCCATTTTAATTGGAGTATTTACTTCAAATTATAGCTTACCTGTTATACTATAAATATGCACTCTCTCAGTTATGTGCTCTATTATCGCACCTTACACCAATTAAAAACCGCAGTTACCATACCTACTCCACCTTATCACTCACGTCACATCCCATACAACTCATGTCTCTCTTGCGCGCTGTTATGAACAGACGCTTTGTTCAGTTGTTGCTTCCTAGAAAAGTGTTTACGAAAAAGTATTGTGTTTCTTTCATAATTATTCCGCCACGGATTCGTGCGTTTTTAGCACAAGTACTGTGGAATTTAAACGCCTGAAGCTTCTTGGTAATATTGTTCCTACTTCGTATTTTTAGAGATATTTACATGTATAGTATTATCTGATCGTCGTAGGCCCTACAGTAGTACACCATATAGACACTTCGGAACGGGTCCTTCGTTTCGTTCGCGAAACCGAGAGAGGTTTGATCCGGCCAATCCGGCTCCTCTCCCTGTTGGGTTTTTCCCTATCCTTTGTAGAAACCTTGGTTGGGTTATTTTCAAAGGTGTATTTGTATTATTATATGAATTACGGGATTCAGAGTGTCTAACAGATCATAAGCTTATCCTTTTGATTTTTCACCCATCGCTTTTCACGTTAGGATAGCTTTCTTATTGAGTTTGCATTAAGCAAGATGGTGGATTTATACATAGCCAGCCTCATGTAACATTGATTGTATATATTGTTGATCGCTGCTCTCTTTTCTGAGTTAGAGTCAAGGGTGCAGTGGAGTTGGCTTGAGATAGGCCTGTAGGAAGATAGCAAGTTTTTTGTTTTCTATACAGATCTGCAAGTTCAAAGTTCGGAGTTCTTCCTTCCTCGTAGCCAGCGAGGTGCGAAGGGTGGGATATTTTTTCTAGGCCCATAATTAATCTATCGCTTAGAGAGGCGTATAAGGGCAATTTTTCTCGGAAAATTCTGACTTTGTCAGCATTACAATTTTTTTTATCTGGCCTCCTTGTTTCGAGCTTCCTTATAAAAAAATTTCCCCCACTCCGTCCTCAAGTGGAATAAATCCAACTTGAGGCCTATAAGGGAAGTGGTTAAAACTTCTCAAGTAAGGGTCTGTCTTGGTCCGACTCCCCTGTCCAAGGTTGGACAGGCGCCTGTCGTTCCGACCAGTCTCTTACCCCCTCCCCAGACGGGATTGACACCGAAGAGCGAGTGTCGATTCCGTCTATATATATATATATATATATATATATATATATATATATATATATATATATATGTAAAGGTCAGGACTTTCCCGTGATAGGGATTCAATCCGTCAAAGTAGTCTGTGAGAGGGTTGGTTACCCCGGCTCCGGCTAGACCGCTATCAC
Organism: Chiridota heheva; assembly: GCA_020152595.1. Lineage (NCBI taxonomy): Eukaryota > Metazoa > Echinodermata > Holothuroidea > Apodida > Chiridotidae > Chiridota > Chiridota heheva. The sequence continues at coordinate 20,203 of JAIGNY010001761.1, forward strand.
CCTCCGGATCCCCCGCGAGCGGGTCGATCCGTCCACGGTTTTCCGTTCGCGGATACCAGTAGGTTGGTTTTACAAGCCCGTCCACGGACGGCCCCGTTACCGGCTCACCCCAGTACGGGTTCAGTCTCTGCCAAGCCAGTGCCGGCTTCGACAGATTCCCAGTCGCGGTCTGATTTCATTCCCCATGAGCGGGTCTAACAAGTCAAAACCGCGCCTGGCCTCGGCCGCTGATGGCCCCCCGCGGCCCAAACAGTGCTCTAAATGCCGGCAGTTTATGGCACTGTTCCCCGGGGACGGCCACCCCGATTGTTATCGGTGCCGCCCCTGCGGCAGAGCCCAGACATGTTCCATCTGTCGAGCGTGGGACGCACAGTTTTGGTCTGACTTGGGCAATTTTCGAGCGGCGACTGCCAAGGCCTCGGCAGCCAAAGAGCTCGTGACCCGTCTGACGTCACCGTCAATGGGTCCCACACCCGGTGAGCGCCTGTCGCCCCCTCCGCCTCCCTCCGCCCCCTACCCGGGGTCGGCGGTGACGGTCGGGGACCCGGCTGTAGACCACCCGAGCCACCATGCGAGTGTGCCCGCGTCGGTCAGCGAGTCGCCACGGTCACTTCGTCCCTCCGAGTCCGTTTCCCGGAGCAGGTCACGGAGTGTCCGTAGCGCTTCGCGCCGGTCCAGGCGCAGGGGCGCCGCTCCCGGTCATGGACCAAGAGCTCCTCTCGAAGCTCTCGACGGGCTCCGTCCCGCCGCTCGAGATCCCGCTCTCACTCCCGTGGTAGGGATCGAGAAAGCGGAAGAGGCAGGAGTAGGTCACCTCGTCGACGCCGACGCAGGTCCCGCTCCCGGTCACGAGGATATGGGCATGGTTCTTTCACAGGCCGGCAGCCCGAGGGCGCCCCTGATTTCGCTGCTTTACTGCAGCAGGGCTTTGCACGACTCGAAGCCCAATGGGAAGAACGGGCTCATACACGGTTCAATCAGTGGTCAGCTCCACCCCATACCTCCTCGGACCCTCGGCTCCTATCACCATCGGTGACGGAGAGCCGGCCTCGCTCCCATTTGCCGGACGATGACATGCTGTCAGTCCACCCGTCGGATAGAGAGTTTTCGGACCTGGACGTGCCCTAGGCTGCTCCTGTGTCCCAGGACCCGCACCCCAGGGACCCGGTGTTCCCTGCAGTGGCTCCGGCTCCTGACCCGTTGGCAGGGATGTTACACTTGGGAGAACCGTCGGGAAACCGGCCGGTTCTGGCGGAAAGGGACTTGTTCCCTTCTGCCCCTACCGCGGCCCCACTGCCCGCCGAGTGTGACATCACTTACCTCCTAAACTCAATGCATTCCCAGCTGGGTCTGATATTTGAGGCAGGAGCGCCAACGGAAGCGTCCTCGCACCATCAGCTTCGCCAGCTGGTTCCGGTGGGGCCTGCGACGGAATCTACGGCTCCGATTCGTATATTCCCCCTGGAAACGTCGATAGGGACGCGTTTCCAGGCATGGGCTAGGACACCAACACGAGATTGGACGTCCTACCCCAAGGACTTGAACCGCCTAGTCAGTGTTTGCGAGGCGGATTATCAGTCCTGTATCCGGTCCCACCCAATTCCACAGGAAGTCTTTGACCTTCTTCAATGCCCAACTTCCGGCGCGTCACGCGTTACGGTGGGCAAAGGACGCGGTCCAAGGTTGCGCGATGCATCCTTGCAGCACCACGAAGAGGCTCTCTGCGCCCTTGATTGTGCCGCCAAGACGGGGATCAAGTTTCAAGGCTTCGCGCTTTGGGTGGCCGAATGCGTAAGACGCACTGTGGAGCCCTCCGAGGGCTTATCAGAGCGCATTAAACCCCTGCTACGAGGGATCTCAGGCCTGGTCGACGCGACTGTCGGTCAGCTGTCCCGAATTTCCGCCCGGCTAAACGCCGAGAGGCGCGAAAACATACTCCCCCTCCTGGGCCTTATCTACGCCACTCTGGCCGACCTACGGAGACTCCCCCATGAGGGCCCCGATCTTTTCGCGGGCCATTTTGGGGACGTAGTGTCCCGACAGGCTCAGCGCCAGGACGCTCTCCGTAAGACTCAAAAGCTGTTGAGCAGGACCCGTCCTGTGCCGACCACTTCTCAACCCCCGTCTAGGGGCGGCCGCTCTCCTAGCTCTGCACGAGGCAGGAACCGGAGACGTAGGCCCAGTGGTCTCCGGGCAGGGAACAAGTTCCTACTGGACAGAATCTGGGGCAGGTCACCGTGACCCGGGGGGGGGGGGTCGCCGCTTCACGCCATCGGCGGAACTCGCTGCGAAACCCCGGTCAAGGAAGCGTTTTTGACGCGCCCCCGGCGAGCTCTCTACCAGCAGGTCAGGTAGGGGGCCGCCTGGGTCAGTTCGGGACGGCCTGGTCCAAGATTTCGTCCGATGCGTGGGTCCTACGAACGATTCAGGAGGGTTATCAGGTGGAGTTCACAGACACCCCACTAAATCTGGGTGTGTACAGAGAGTCACCCGTGCCACAGGACACCGAGCTCGCTCGGCTGTTGCTGGACGAGCTCGCGAAACTCCTGGTAAAGGGAGCGGTCTCAGAACTCTACGCCTTACCGGCGGGTTTCTTCATGTCGACCTTCTTTCTCGCCCCCAAGAAAGGCGGGAAGTGGAGGCCCATTTTAAACCTAAAACCACTGAATCGCTTCGTACGCCCCACGCGTTTCCGCATGGAGACCCTTCATACAATTCTACCCATGCTACACCGAGGTTGGTTGGCGACGTCAGTCGATCTGACAGACGCCTACCTTCACGTCCCCGTCCACCCGAACCACAGAAAGTTTCTGACGTTCGCGGTAGCGGGTCGGATGTACGAGTTCCGGGCTCTACCTTTCGGGCTCTCCACGACCCCAAGGGTATTCACCAGGGTCACCCGAGTGTTCGGGGCACACCTGCGACGACTCGGCATACAGCTGTACATGTATCTGGACGATTGGCTCATAGTGGCACCGGATCGTCACACAGCCTCCTGAGATACACAAAAGGTAGTGCAGGAGGCAGAAGCCTTCGGGTGGATAATCAACCAGGAGAAATCGAACTTGGTACTGTCCCAATCTCCTCGGTTCCTAGGTGCGATTCTGGATTTCCCGAGCGGTATCGCTCGTCCGACTCCAGAACGAATCCTAGCGGTCCACGAAGGTGCCCGACTGCTCAGGCAACAATCTCAGTCCACAGCGCATGCATGGCTAGTGTTTCTGGGTTACCTGGCCAGTTTGGTGGATATCGTGCCATGGTGCCGATTCCACATGCGAGACCTTCAGTTCCATTTGCTCCGCTTCTTCGATCCGTCAACGCGCGACCTCTCTGTCCCAGTACCACTCTGGGCGGATGTCACAGCGGCCATTGCATGGTGGCAAATCCCTACCCACCTCACAGTGGGCATGCCTTTTACCTTCCCGAGGGAAAGCGTTACCTTGGTTACGGACGCTTCCCTTTCGGGATGGGGTGGCCACTTAGGCACCCACATGGCAGCAGGGTATTGGACGGGTCCATGGCTAGAGCGCCATATCAATATCTTGAAACTGGAAGCAGTCCGCAGGGAAGCCCTCCAGTTTGTGGAGCTAATCCGCGGCAAGAGTGTCCTTCTTCGGACAGACAACACCACAGTGGTGGCGTGCATCAATCGCCAGGGCGGCACGAGATCAGCCCCCTTGTGGCAATTAACCAAGGAACTCCTGACGTGATGCAGGCTCCACAAGGTCTTCATACGGACAGTACACCTGCCGGGGAAGGAGAACACAGTAGCGGACCTTCTGTCCCGTCTGTCGGACTCACCGACGGAATGGTCTCTTCTCCCGTCTGTGAGTTGATTTGGGCGCGGTACGGGTTGCCGGAGATAGACCTGTTCGCTTCCCCGGACAACCACAAGCTTCCAATTTTCTGCGATCTGACCCCCATCCACGAGCGTGGCGGGTTGACGCATTTGCAAGCGACTGGCGCGATCTGGTGGGTTATGCCTTCCCGCCCTTCGCGCTAGTGGCCCGCGTTCTGTCGAAGCTCCAGACCGACGGCTGCAGGAGCCTACTACTAGTAGCCCCTCTCTGGCCGGGTCAAGCGTGGTTCCCAGTATTGCTCCGGTGTCGATCTTCGAATTCCGGGATGGGGCAGGCTTCACGACCGCCCAGCCAATCTGCGCCTGACTGTGTGGCCTCTGTCCGCGAATTCCTACTTGCAAAGGGCTTTTTGGAGGAGGCTGCAGATGTGGCCGCGAACTTTCGAAGGAGGTCCACTGTGGCTATGTATTCGGGAAGGATTCGAATCTTCGCCAAATGGTGTGTGGACCGACAAATTGCTTTAACTTCGGCCTCTGTAGGGCAAGTTTCGGATTTCTTGTTGTCCCTCTTTATTGACTGGTTGCATATTTCCTCCATTAAGGGTTATCGATCGGCTATAGCCACTATCCATACGGGTTTTGCCGATGGCACGTCGGTGACGGACTCTCCTGACCTCCTCAAACTGGTCAAGGGCCTGTTCCTTCGTCGGCCAACGGTGAGAACCTTAACTCCGCCATGGAACATGTCGGCCGTTCTCAAAGCCTTGGCCACCACTTCTTTTGAACCGCTTACTACAGCCTCATTGAAGCATGTTACGCTCAAAGCTGTGTTTTTGTTAGCGGCTGCTTCAGCTAGACGGCGGAGCGCCTTTCATGCGTTGTCTATCAAGGAGGGACATCTTCGTTTTGAAAACGATGGAGTGCGCCTGGTTCCTGATCCCGCGTTTCTGGCCAAGAACCAGACGCTGGAATTTCTACCCAAACCGATTTACTTGTCGAAGATCGAGACGTTCTCAGGTGTTGCGGCAGATCGGGTTTGGTGTCTCGTGAGGGCGCTGCGCTGCTACATTAAAGCGACACAGTCTCTCCGGGGACGGAACGACAGAATGTTTATATCCCTGAATAAACCCCACGCCCGTGTTTCGGTTGATACGATATCAAGGTGGCTGGTGGAGGTCATTAAGTTGGACAAGTCCACTTTAGCTAGGAGTGATTCCCGTGCACATTCAATTCGGGGGATTTCCACCTCGCTGGCACTATTTCGAGGAGTCGACATCCGGAAAATAATGGCCGCAGCAGTTTGGAAAAGAGCATCCACATTCACAACATTCTACTTGCGAGATGTGTTTTCGGATGAAGAGCCGGTCGCGCGGGCGGTCTGTGCTCCGGCCGTTCGGGCGAGATGCTCTTCTCACCTGTGATCCAGGGGCACTGTCTTTGGTGAGTTTTTCTCGTCTTTTGCTTCTTATAGTTTACCTGTCATACTTTGCCGCAGTTACCCCTAGGTAGGCGGCGGGACTATCGCCCACCTTCCACGCAGAGCGTTGGGAGTCTGTGCATATTTATAGTATGACAGGTAAGCTATAGTTTGAAGTAAATCCACCCCACTTACCGTTGTGGGGGTATTTACGAGAATTATACTTACCTGTCATACTTCCCACCCTCCTCCCCGGTTAGTCCCGGTTGGCGGTGCGAGAGTATGAGTTGTATGGGATGTGACGTGAGTGATAAGGTGGAGTAGGTATGGTAACTGCGGTTTTTAGTTGGTGTAAGGTGCGATAAAAGAGCACATAACTCAGAGAGTGCATATTTATAGTATGACAGGTAAGTATAATTCTCGTAAATACCCCCACTACGGTAAGTGGGGTGGTTTTGTTATATTAATGTTCCATTCTATATTTTAAAGCAATTAAACCCAAGCTGCTTTTAGATGTCATTGTACCTTTAAGTAACATTGAGATAATAAGTACTAGTCTTTTTCAAAATACTTTGTGCTTCCTTTGTATTCTTTCCCTGTATTACTTCTTACAAGTTTGACAAATATAAACGAGTTACTTGAAAAGTGAAAACAAAAATCAATTTGTACTTAATTTTACTCCTATCTAATTCAAAGCTAAGTGGAGGTTCCATCATGAAGATGGGAAAACATTTTATTGTAATTCTTCATGCTTCAATGTTAGTTACCCCTGCCACCATCCCATCCAAAACGGCAATGACTACTAGTCACACACATAAATGAAGCCTTTTTTATGGTATTTGATTTCCTTTAATTTTGCTCCTTAGAATGCTCACTTTTATAAAGAGAGGAAAACATCACTGCCCCGTTACTGATCCCTCTTAACTACTACTTAAGGGATCTAGTTCAAATCTAGATTAAGGTATGCACCTAGTTCAAACTCAAGTGCTCATTGAGAATTTTGGTAGTTCTCATTATGAACATAATTCCATAACAATGAGCCCACAACAAATCTGGTCTGCAGTGTACAGAAGTAACTTGAAGCCAACCAAATATATGTATTATTGCTTACACCTCGGAGTTCAATAAATTTTCAAAAGCGTTTGCCTGTTACTAAGGCAAGTATTATGAAACGCTTAATTGCCAGATGACATGCTAATTATTTTTCCTGGCCTTAATCCAACACTTCCGTTATTTTTAATTAATTATTTTGCAGGCCTTTTGTTTATTTCCTTGAATTGCGTAATGGAAAAATTAATTGTCGCAGGGTCCGCAAAAGAAATTTGTCAAACCTTTTTATACTTCCATAAAATAAATTTATGGTGGAAGTTACAAATGTATATTAGGCATAAAAACTTGTTCGTTTGCCCTCCTCCACCACCCTCGGCGTTAAAAAATATATATATATTTGGTTTTTAAAAATCCCTACACCTCATAGAATGTCCTTTTTACGACCCAAAATATTGATTTGGCTAAAAAAAAAAAATAGGTTTAATTTGAGTGAAAATGCAGCTTGGCCATGCAGAATTAATTGTGTTAATACACATTGTACAAATCAAAAAAATTGGCCATGAAATTAATATTTGGCTGTATACTATCCCAATAATCTTGCAGCCATGATTTTCAGCTCTCCAATGACCTGTTAAAAATTATACATTTTCCGCCCGCCCGTTAAGCTTCTTTTCAAAGTGGAGGGCAAACAAACAATTTTTGTAGGCCTTATTTCCAATTATATCAACCCCAACCATATAGCACCATAGGGATGTTGCTGTCCTTATTTCCATGAAGCAAGCTCCCCAAGAAAGCTGGTACTCATTTTTTTTGCTAACAAGATGATCTAGTGTATGCAACATTAATGTACCAAACCCTAATCCATTTATAAAATGAAGTTCTTTTACAGATACATTTCATAAAAGTAATATAAGTGCAGGAAAATATGAGGTCATGTCCAATATAAACATCAAAACCTGATGGAATCAGTTGCTAGTACCAGGAGTGTTTTCCTCCATTTGCAGTGTGTCTGAAGTGCCATCAACACCTGTTACATCCACATTTTCTGCTGATTTTGTTCAGTTGTTTGGAATCTGGATGCATGCCTATCAAATACTTCTTCCAAGGTAGGTTTTGTCATACCGCTTGTTGCAGGTTGATGAGGGCTAGGAATGCGACTTGACTGGTTTCTGACCAACTCATACAGGTTGAGGAGGGATAGAAATGCGACTTGACTGGTTTCTGACCGACTTATCCAGCACTGCGAGAGCATACACTTCCTTGAGTAGGATGTCAACATATTCTGAAAGAACATGGAAAAAACTACTTTATTATATGAATAGCAATATTTCAATTTGTTGTTACTTCTTTTTAATGGGGCAATTTGTAAATTTTACGATTGCCCTCTTATTCCATCAACCCTTGATTAAAATAAAGATTTTAGATACACTTTGACACGTCTTAATAACATATAAAGGTCCAACACAATTCAAATTCATTGAACAAGAAAGTTTCCCCACTTTGTAAATACAACAGCTGGCAAAATTTGACCCATGAAAATCCAGCTTTTGTAAGAAACAAATTCTCCTTCCCAATGTCATAAGTTATTACAAATTTGTATATATATCAAATGATATTAATTCGGGGCTGCTGTGCTTGTAATTTAGGCATGTGAAAAAATTTGTCCACTATTTAGAGATTGAAAATACCTCAAGTTTGATCATCAATATGGATTTTTATCACACATGGGTGACATCAGTTAATGACAGGGGACATAGACCTCTAACTCCCCCCCCCCCTCCCTCTTCCCACCTCCCCACTTCGCAAGTTGCCAAGAATTTACAGGAAATACTGTGTGTGATTTATTTTTTGTATCCACATTGGTGGATAAGGTGGATACCCGGGCCACCCATAATCGGAGAAATCCCATCACCACCCATTAAGTACAATGAGCTCAGAGGGGTGGGCAAGTGCAGGATTCTTATGGCCCGGTATACTATCACAGATGCAGACGTATCCCACTGCAGATATTCAGATTTCCATAATCAACATGCTAGACATTATGGTACCTTGAAAACACGGTAACCTTTCATTTTCAGGCTGACCCCTCCAAGCCTCCTGATCTAGTAGATTCAGTTTTGTCAACTTTCATCATGATCTCCGAAGAAAATGATGCCATGAGCTCAGCAAGAGAGTTCAATGAAATGTATTTCTTCATGAATAAAAATAACTGACTTAAATTAGGCCATTCTTAATTAATTGTTGGTTTAGTGTAACTCATTTTGTTGAGAAAAAAATTGGGTAGGTAGGCAATGTTTTCTGAGCCAATATCAGGTTTTTCCATACCTTTCGTACAATAAAAGGTTAACACTTCAGATAAGAAAAAATGAAATAATTTGAGTAGGCACCAATTTTGATGGACAGGTAGGGTTGCGCCAAACGAACTATTATTTTAAGATGGCCTTAGACTTAACTGAAAAGGTACAAAATAAGTTGTTCAATATATATACATTAACAAAATTACACTGAAAATGATATAGGTATATGACACCATGTGCGAATTGTGAAGACAAAATAGGTTGAATGGGTCCAACTTTTAATTTAAAAAAACCCACTTTCAAATGGAAATTGTTTGTATATGAAGTTACTATTACACCATAAAAAAACTTCCAGTAATAAATAAAAACAACATCTAAGCATAAGGAAAAACTAATGAAACAAACCTTTCCATGAAGTTCTGGAATTTGCACAACATCTGTGGCTTCCTCACTTTCTGTCAACAAATGTTCAACAGAATCTGTGGTTGTTCTGTCATATTCCTCACAGATTTCTCTCACCATCTACAAAAATGAAATGTTTTGATTATTTAAAAATGAAACATGTAGTTTTCGTATTATAAATAAATATGCTCTAAAATGGTGCATCACCTTTGTAGAGATGTGGTGCAGCCCAAGTTTTTCTTTGAGAACAATAACACTCTACATCAAATTTTTACTCACTTGCTTGTTATGAATTACAGAAAGGCATTTCTGCCAACTGCACTTTCTGCCATTCCTTACTGTCATGACGGTACGGCCCAAAAGGTATGGCGGAAAGTCACATAATATGTCGGTAATAAAATGTTTAGTTTCAATTAATGTGAACTAAAAAGCATTTATGAGAAAATAGATACAGTGATTGCAAACAACAAGAATTAATAAAGATATTTATTATTTGACTTTTGAAATGGGAAAATGGCTACAAAAAAGGGCCCAAAAGATAGATAAAAAGAATTGGTAATGCTATGTTAAGTACCAAATATCATTAATTTGAAGGATTAAAAAAAAACGTATACGTTCGAATGGGCTCACTGTGACCGTAATGTAGCATAAGCCTATAGGCCTATTTGAAATCAAAACTTCATATTTTGGTGGAAATGCCCGGTTACCTTGTTTATACTAGCACCACAGCACATCTCCACATTATAATGTAAACCAAATTTCGTCCTAGCTTGCATATAAAACATAAACTAACCTGTTTTATGGCACGATGTTTCCAAGAAGGCCTTGGTTTCTTTGCAGGTCGTTGTTCATCAAGGTTAGGTTAGAGCTTGTAGCGGAATTGGTGCTGGTTGTAGTAGGCTAGTACTATCAAACTACAGCCTAGGCCTAGTACCAGGAACATCTGCATCAAGCCTAACGCTCAGAAAACTCCAACCCCGTTTCAATGTGGAACCCGACCAAGGAACCAAAAAATACTTTTAGAAAGTCCAAAATCTGCTTCCAGAAGTATGCATGCAGACTGGCAGATAATCCTCAGTAAAGTGCTCTCTGCAAATCACACTGCTTTTTATAGGCCCTAGGCCTAATTTGTAAAGTCCAAGTCTAACGTTAGTTAGCTGCACAAACGTCGTCCATAAACGTCTCATTTTCGGATCTTTTGGAAATTTGTATCTCTCATTTTCATTACTACACTCTCCTATGACACAATAAAATGACATTTTCCTTATTTCAGCTTAATTTCTTCTCCTTCCGATGTCAAAATCACATAAACAACACTTGTAAGTTGTAACTGTACCGTGTACAGTACGTTGTTGCATATGATGATGGAAGCAGCACATGAATCGACTCACTACACCTACGTCATGTGACGTCATCAGCTACTAACCCGAAGAACTTTTTTTTTTTCTTCTTCAAAGTTGATAGAAATGATCATTTTCTTTTCCTCAATCAAAACAATTTAATGGAATTTAGCAAACGAAACCTACATTTTTGGATAGCAAATGATCCAATTAAGTAATTAAGAGCCAATTATAAATCCATGGCAGGCCCTCTTTAATAAAAATAAATACATTTTTTAAAAATTATATTTTTCTGTCATAAATTTTCAAGACAGGTGGACGACATAAAAAGTGAGAGAAAAAAACGACGCAAAAGTGTGCCAGAACCAGTAAAAACAAAAAACGCAAAAGTGTGCCAGAACCAGTAAAAACAAAAAACGCAAAAACGACGCAAAAGTGTGCCAGAACCAGCCTTTTGTATACTACTGGAAGAGAAAAATAAAATTGGTTTGACGTAGATAAATTAATAGTCATATAGTAGATTGATGTAATTTTAAAAGACACTTGGGGCAAGGCAATGGCTCTTTTAAACAATTTTCAGTCACTTGGGCAGTGGGGACCACCTCGTCAACATGCGAAAAGGTTGTCCTGCAAAAAATGCTGAGTGGATCATATGCGACGTGCTAATATTTACGATTTCAGTAACAACAATGAGTTTATTGAATCGCCACTGCGCCTTCTAATGGTTCAAGTATAAAAAGGGGTTGAATTTAATTTTTGTCAGACAAAGACCTTGGTACTCAGTGCGCTCAAAATCAGTTCCGTTGGTACGCAGTTTATTGATTAAAAGAGGTCCTGGGCAAGAATGCTTTGCAAAGTGTTGTGTATACTTTGGTAAATATTTTAAATACTTTGGTTGGTTATCACTTCGGATATTTACTCGTCAGCGTCTATACCTTAGTCTGTTAGTACCGTGTCAAGATTGAAACGCAAATTATAATAATCTTCCACGTACCCTATACAAAAAATCCGAACGTATCCGAACAAAAATCTGGATTTTGAGCTAGCCTTGCTTAAGCTCAAAATCTTGTAAAGGATTAGTTCAGGGATCAGGCAAGTCCATCTTACATGAAAGAGGACATCAAAAGGAACAAAATGGTGAAAAAGGCTTTTAATAATCTTATTTCGTTAAGGAGATATTGAAGTTTGTTATCGGGTTCAAATTAGTAGGACCGTATCATACTAATTTCATCCGGATCGCGCCGAGCGAAAACTGAATTTTGGAGTCATTTTTGGTGAGATTTGGATTGCAAAATTCTTTAAAACTACGCACTAATACAAAATATTGCTGCATCCATGGATCGATCTGTGTAAGGCAACCATAAAAACACAACAAAATGTTGAATAAACGCTTAGGATTAGATTGTCGCGGTTTAAAATCATTGTTACAAGATAAACGCTGAAAAATCCGAAAGTATCCGAAGGAAAAACTGGATTTTGGGCTAACCTTGCTTAAGCTCAAAACCCTGTAAAGGATTAGCTCAGGGGTTAGGCAAGTCCATCTTACATGAAAGAGGACATCAAAAGAAACAAAATGGTGAAGAAAGCATTTAAAAATCTTATTTCGTTAAGGAGATGTTGAAGTTTGGTATCATTTGTGTAGAAATAACTGAAACCAGACTAGTTGTGACGTCACAGCCTCAGATTCTTCAAAGTTTTTATGTATTCTATTATATTTTGTCCTGCGATCTTGTGGCTTGATATGCTAGGAAAGTAGTAAAACAGCATCTATCAAGAGTAATTATGATATACCACCTTAAGAAAGTTGGAAGAAAAATAATTTAAATAGTAAGAAAGTTAAATTGATTTCCTTAAAAATACATTAACAATTGTGAAGAATGTAAGGATGAAGACGCCAATTTTTCATAGTAGACTTACTACAACAGTCATTTCTGCACAGATAAGACAGAGCTTTAAACTTGAATATCTCCTTAAAGGAGACATAAAGTCTGATACAATCATTATTTTATATGATAGACAATACAAATCTTAAGCAACTACTAAAAACAGCAAGTCAAAATCTTATTTCTATCTCAAGCTATTCATGTGTGAAGTTGACATTTTGTTTAATTCTGTATTGAGAATTGTGCATGATGACTTAATTTCCCTAATAGGGATATAATGGATTTTAATGTATTTCTTTATAAATGTGATTAGAGTTTTTATTCAAAAATGATGTGACACAAACTTTTAACAGAATGTTTTGTTAATTTCATGTGTACACAAAAATATCCTTGACCCTACATAAGAAAGAAAAAAAATCTCTTTAAACTAGAAATCTTGAGGTAAATTACAAAGAAATACAAAGCATTTCAACATCCTGCTGGGCTGGTGACATCATAATCTGCATGTTTTGAAATAAAAATGGTGGCTCCCACGTTAATTTGTAATGATTATAAAAATTGTGTTAGATTGCTTAAGGGGTATAACATAACAAAACAAGATTACGTGCTAAATAAGGATAGTCATCTCATAAAAAGTCCAAACTAACACCACCACCACCGAAAGAAAAAAAAAAATCAAAGACGCTCAGAGTTAGTAAAAAACTTATCAATGTTGACCTTGAAATTGTGAACAGAATTGCAGCTACATTAACTACCCACTCAAGCAATCCAATCCACTCATTAACAACTCTTTGCGAAAAGCTAAAACGCCGAATATCTATCCGTGAGATCTCTTTGGTCAACTTCAAACTGTTACCACGTGTCACATGAGGATTAGCTGAAACATGCAAGAAAGAACAGGAAGTCAAAGCATCACTACCAGATAGGAACTTAAAAACCTGAATCATATTGCCATTTACACTTCTAAAATCAAGCGCGGTCAAACCAATAATTCGCAACCTAAATTCATAAGAGAGATTCCCTACTTCGGGAATAAGTCTAGTGGCTCTTCGCTGAACTTGCTTCAAAATGAATTAATCCTTCTCATAAAAGGAACCCCAAGCCTGAATAGCATACTCAAGATGATACCTGACTAAGTGCTTATACAAATTAAGAACAACCTATCTACCAAGAAAACAAAACAATATTTTAATTAAACCAAGCATCCTATTTGCCCTTGCAGCTACTAAAGCACAGTTTAGAAGGCTTCAGATTGCTAGTAATAACAACACCTAGATCCCTTTCTTAATCAACACAACCAAGATTTGAAACATTCATGCAGTAATCAAACGCCAAATTGTTCTGACCAAAATGAATAACTTTGCATTTATCAACATTGAATGACATTTGTCATGTTCAGGACCAAGAAACTAAGTTATCCAGAACAGTTTGCAAAAGTGAAGAATCACTAGCATCATCAACAATCCTGCACAGTTTAGTGTCATCAGCAAGTTTACAAATCCTGGAGCCAAGGAAAACATCAGTATCATTAATGAAGATTAAGAAAAAAGGCGGACCCAATACAGAACCCTGAGGAACACCACTTGTAACCTTCTTCCATGGAGATACTTCACCATTAACAACAACCCTTTGTGACCAACATCCACATTATGACCAGAATCAACTTGTTTAGTAACATCATCAAGAAACTCCAATAAATTAGAAACACACGACCACAGGTAAGAACCCATGCTGGGACAAAATTAACAAATCATTGACCAGTAAATAAGCTAGTACAATATCCTTAGCAATGGACTCCATGACCTTCCACACAACATTAGTAAGACTCATTGGCCTACAGTTACAAGGCAAACTGTGGTCACCCTTTTTAAAAATAGGAGTGACATTAGCAATTCTCCTATCACTAGGAACAACACCAATATCAAAGCACTTTGAAAAGATAATACTCAGGGGAACAGAAAGAACACCAGACACTGATGTAAGACAGCAGGATGTATACCATTTGGACCGGGTGCTTTATTTGAATTCAAAGCCTTCAACTTCTTAGACACAACATCAACTGAAAAATCAACATTCTCAATGGATACTGAAGAGTGCACACTAAGATAATCCGCAACAGCAGAGGAAAAGCAGACACAAAGCAGTCATTCAAAACCTCAGCCATATCCTTACCACTATTGATAGTAACACCATCATTATCCTGAAGGGGACCAACAACCTCCTCGTTTTTTGCTTTGAGCGAACATACGAATGAAACGACTTATGAGTAATCTTAACCTCTTTGGACAAACGTTTTTCAAAAAGAACTTTAGTATCACTTATCAAACCTTTTGTGAACTTTTCATGATCCTTATACCTAGCAAGCTCCGCAGGACACCCACTACATTTATAACAACGCCACAACTTCTTCTTTTTCCGAACAGACTGCAAAACCTCCCGAGAAATCCACACTGACCGATTACGCCTACAGATTTTCTTTAATGGAACAAACCTATTTACACCCTCCAAAACTATAGTTCGGAAAACATCCCATGCTTTAGAAAGATCTAATTCACGGAGCAAAGAAGTCCAATCAAATGACAAATTATCCTGAAGTGCAGCAAAGTCAGCATTCTTCAAATCCAAAACCAGCTTATTAGCTGGAGAAACATTTGTAAAACAATACAGATAGAAACTAATGAGGTCATGATCACAACACCCTACCTTACCGCTACTTAACACATTTCTAACCATACTTTCTTCACAACTGAAAATCAAATCCAGACAATTTCTACCACGCGTGGAAAACAAAATGCAACACATCCAGAAAATCTATAGTATGTGGTACAAAGATTCCAATCAATGTCTGGAAAATTTGGGTCAGATACAGCTTTCCCAGAAAATCTATTGTTCTCAGGACTTATGTGGATCACTAATACAAAACATTCCAATCAATGCCATCTGGAAAATTTGGGCAATTTAAAAAACTAAAAGAAAACTGAGCAGTCCTATCTATACAATTTAAACTATCCTTCCTAATACCACCTCCTTTCCTGAAGCAGCACTCATTGGTATGAATTTGACCCTGATTGTTCTCAGGAGAAATTTTTCCAATAAATGCTGCCTATAGATTCTACTCCCAGGCCAAAAATGCAAATTTGACTGTTTTTTTAACATTTTCAAAACAATTTTCACTAAACAAATTACCAACATCGCCGAAGTACATTTATTCAAACTCTATTGCGTAGCGATATAGGGGCAGTTTGGGTTGATGCCTCCCGAGTTTTTATGGGGGAAGGGGGTACATGTCAAAAGAAGATATTTGTAAAGGAAACAGAAGATCATTGATCACACTTGCACACCTGGCCAATATTTTTGACTCAGAATATTGAAAAATGAGGGGTTGAGTGAGGTGACATTGTACTTACTTGTTACTTGGAGTCGAAAGGTTGGAAGTAAGATTTGACAATCAAACTTACCAAATCATAATTTTAGATTCAACCGCCGCGCTGATGTTATGGCAAATCTGTCGATAACTGATTCCACGTCTGGGCAATGGGCCCTATGCATTTGTAATAGAATAAGTGCCTCCAGTCGGGCTTCCGTCATTATTGACCAAATAGCTGTAAGGGTTCTTTCCATTTTGAAAAGACTCTCTCGGCCTGTGCAGAAGTCACTGGCAAAGTTGCCAGCAACTGGAGCAACAGTGATATGTTAGGAAACATTTCAGAGCAATGATCCAGGGCACAGACGGATGAAGATGGTCGGGACTTGACAGGAACATTTTCCCATTTCTTCCTCCATAACATGTATTCGCCCTTAACAATCATGAAAAGATCTCTGATCAAACTTGCATACACCTCAATAGCAGGAGTTAAATCATTCCACTGCCTCTCACCGTCAGCTTGTTTAGCGAATTCCATACAATTTGGTACAAGGTAGTTAAGTTTCATAATCTCTTGTTGATGTGGTCCAAATCTGTGCTTGAGGTCTCCAATAATGGAGTCTATGGCTGGATAAAAAAGGTGTTGTTGATGTGGTCCAAATCTGTGCTTGATGTCTCCAATAATGGAGTCTATGGCTGGATAAAAAAGTTGACTCTGTAATAGCCTTCGGTGGTGTTGCCGATGTTTGAGCATTTGGTCGGTATGAGCTTCTAGCTGCAATGCGTGGTTTTCGCAATTCCACCTCTATCACATCTTGTGCGACTGATTCTGCCTTTTGATACAGGTCATGGAACTCCCCTTCACTTTGCAATTCTTTGAGAACAGACTGAGACGGTTTACTAAGGCTAACGCTTGGGATAAATCTCCCCCACTGTTTGTAAGACTCAGGAGACTGTAAGCATCAATCTTGACAGTTTCTCAAAATGACTGAAGCAACTGCAAATTCTGAGTTGCACACCAATTTTTCAAGGCTTTCTGCTTTGTTTCTGTCGCAAGGTGATGCCCAGCATTTGATTTCCGATAAGGCATCTAGTATATATTTCAAAAGTTGCATAAATGTTACAACTGCTGTGTGTCGTTCCACAGAACGTGTTTCGCACAACGTAATCAGGTGCTTCTTGGTCATGAAAATACCAGAGTCACTTTCTATGAGGCTCTTCAACAGATCCGGTTTTTTTGCACTTGCTCGAAAAGTCGATGAAATTTCTCGCACAACATTGCGGAAGCACTCAAATTTAGGCAGTGCATGGCGCAATGAAAATAAAAGGCCAATGGAGCTGCCTTTTTTATTGTTGCTGAAGCACCAACCCGCTCACTGGCCATGGCTCCTGCCCCATCATAGCCTTGTCCCACACAAAGAGACAGATTCAAACCGAGCTCACAAATCTTTCTTAGCAATGTTTCTCCAATAGCTTTGCCACTCAACTTGGTTTCATTATGCTCAATTTCACCAGGATTATTAGATTTGATGTCAGAAATCAAGTCCAATACCATTACCGTGTCCTCATGCAATCTCCAAACTCCAGAATCGCTAGATGAAACATATCTTATAGCAATTGCCAGTTGTTCCCTTTTTTGGCGATCCAATGTTTCATCAGCCATGATAGACCAGAACTGTGTTCTTTTTATGTTAGCAACAACACTTTCCCTAATCATGTCACCAGCAACGCAAATAGGTTCATTTTGAATCAAGGATGATAGGTATGTTGCATTAGCATGGGAAGTTTTTATATGGTCCTTCAAAAGTAAATCCCCACTACGAAGTCGAAAACGAAGTAACCCTAAAATTTCCGTCATTTTCTGTTCCCGCCATCCTATTTTCTGGACTGTGAACATATATAAAAATGTGTGTTTGCTTCACCCACACCGACGATGACAAATAGCTTTATAAAACTCGTGGAACTAAGCCTACATCAAAGACGATAGAAAAACTAAAAGAAAATGGTCAGTCCTATGTATACATATCATTAATATATTTACTGGACTGGGCATACATTACCTTCATCCGTGTTTTCCCTTTTCCTTTTTGAAAAACCATATGCGAAAAGTGACATTTTTAAAATTCAAGTTCAACCGAACTTAATTACCGCCTTCAGAGTTTAGACAAATTGATTTCTATTTGTGGACAGTTTTGAGCAAAATAATGGGGCACTTGTAGTACTTTGTTATCGCAAAGCAGTAACAGAATGGCGCCATCTTCCATCGTCATCGCGTAAGAACAGGCTTGGCAAGTTCACGGCTCTTGACAAATTAATAATTGCGTCAAAATTTCATTTAAAAATTTGAATTATTTTTTTTGTTTTGTTTCACAGGGATACAACGAATTTACATTACAGGGAATGCAGGGAGATTCGCATTTCATGTATGCGCATCTGTACGATACATAGGCATATAGGTGTAATTTAATTTTTGTAAATATGGGATTGGGGGGGGCCATGGCCCCCGTGGCCCCCCCTCTGGCTACGCCAGTGCCTCCTTTACCATTGAGAGTATCTAATCTGTCTTGCCTGAAAACTGAATAACCTGGAATATGTATCTTATGAAACTTGGTCGGAAAAATTTGTTATTTTAATTCAATCATATGAAATAAGGATTATGTCAGACTATATTTCTCTTTTAATGGAATAAGGTATTTTAATGCTTTCTTTACCACTTTGTTTCTTTTAAAGTCCTCTTTCATATAAGATAAACTTGCTTGACCACTGAAATAAGCCTTTAAAAAGGATGTTAATTAAAAGCTAAAAATTGTATGGGATCAAGATGTTGGCGCTATTTTATTTTGTTCAGTACTCATTCATACTTTCACATTTGAGTCTGGAATTTGGAAAGATGCCGAAAAAGAAACTTCTTGATAACAAAATTACGAAATTTCTCCTCGATATATCTGATCAGTCGAGTTCATTATGTGGAGAAAAACGTAAATTAAATATCAAAGAATGCCTTGAAAGCTCATTGCAGCAAGTTTTCGGTTATGGAAAATATAAAACAAATGTCCAGAGGAAGGCAACTGAAGCTGCAGCTAAAGGTAACAAATATTCGTGGAACTGATTCATATAAAAGTTGGATTGCATGAGCAAGTAGTCTGAATCTGAATCGGTTAAGTCGGCAAAAATCCTTCAAGAGGACATGAACGCCACCAACCGAGCGTAAAACGTATGAGTAAAAAAAAAAAACTAGTTAGCAATACAAGTGTTAGTAAGTTAAGCTTTAAAACAGTTGAGACTTGGTGCATGTGCAATGTCTGACGGTAAAGCATTTATGTGTGAGGGAAGAAAGAGTGTTAATATACATTTTTTTTTGCATAGGGAACCTGGAAATTAGGGTCATGAATATTTCTCGTATTACTTCTGACGGTGGGGATAAGTTCATCTTTATTGATGGCGACAAGATTGTTATTGATTTTATATAGCATATGTAGCCGGGTGTTGTATCTTCTTGTTTTTAGCAGGGGCCAATCTAATTTATGAAGCATGTTTTTTACACTAGATTTATAAGAGTAGTCTGCCATACAGAACCTGGCTGCTCTCCTTTGAATAGATTCAAGTTTACCCACATCGTACTGGTGATGGGGGTCCCAGACTGCTGATGCGTACTCAAGTACTGGCCTGACTAGAGCTTTATAAGCAGTGGATTTAACGTTGGTGGGACAGTTTGAGAGGTTACATTTTAATAGGCCAAGTACAGAGTTAGCTTTCTTGGTTATGTTATGTATATGTTTATCCCATCTAAGTTTATTATCAATTTCAACACCTAGGTGTGGGTGGGAGTTGACATGTTTTAGTGGCTGGTTGCATAAGGTATAAACAGGTGATTTAAAGCATTTCTTAGAGGAAATTGACAAGATGTAGCATTTAGAGCGGTTGAAATTCATTTGCCATTTGTTTTGCCATTGTTCAAGTTTGTTAAGATCATTTTGGAGGATTTGTTAGTCAGAGGGGTTATCAATTGTTCTGTACACAAGGCAGTCATCAGCAAACAGTCTAACTGCTGTTTATATTATCACGGATGTCATTTACATATACATGTAAAAGGAAAAGTAAAGGACCCAAAACAGCACCTTGTGGTACACCAGATAAAACCTGTTTAGAATCAGAGATTTCACCATCACAGACAACACGCTGGATGCGGTTGTTGAGGAATGATGCAAACCAGGCCAGGAGATTTCCATCAACCCATAGGCGGAAAGTTTGGATAACAGGCGCTGGTGTGGGACTTAATCAAAGGCTTTTGAGAAGTCAAGAATAGCCATAGAGACGTTACTGTTTTCTTCAATTTGTTTAGAGATATTATTTATTGCTAAGAGGAGTTGTGTTTCAGTCGATCTTTTTACACGGAAGCCATGTTGTAAATCAGTTAAGATATTATGCTCATCAAGAAATTTCATCACATGTGAGTGGATTATATGCTCAAGGAATTTACTGCAAATGCAGGTGAGGGAAACAGGTCTGTAATTAGCTGGGTTTTGTTTACCACCTTTTTTTTTAAATGCTACATATATTTGCTTCTTTCCACTTGTTAGGGATAGTACCATTAGAGACAGAGGTTTGAAAGAGATCAATTAGAATTTCATACAGGTCATCAGCGTGTGTTTTTAGAAACCATGGTAGTATTTGGTCAGGACCTGAGGCTTTGTTGGGGTCTATTCCTATGTTCAGGTCCAGTTTATTCAATGTCTGCGTCTGAAATTTTCGTGAATATTTGTGATATATTTATGCTAAGACCTACGTTTTCTTAGATAGATCCACTGTTTCTTTTTAATACAACCATTATTTTAGTGTGAAGGTCAGAACTTGTTTTTACTGATTGGAATAAGTAATGAAATTTTAGTCCAAGGATAAAAATAATATTGAGAAATAAGAATCTAAGAGTAAGATACGCATAGTAAACTTACTTCATTAAACTCTACATAACAATTTACCACTATACTAGGATTTTTCCGGAATAACTAACATTATTAGGCAACAAGTGATAAAGGAGTAAGTTAGGGCCTATGGAAAATATATATTATTAGGCCTAGGCCTAATCCTATACCCGTCTAAAAATGCTACATGTAGCCTATTTAAAATCAATAACAGTCTTGTCACCATTGATAATGATAACCTGATCCCAAACGCAAGAATTATTACAAGAAATAACCATGATCTGAATTTCCACGTTCCTTATGGTAAAAAGAATGTTTACAAATACTCCTTCTTTCCTTACGCTAAAAGATTGGAATGCTAGCCTTTACCATCGGACATTGTACAGTAGGCCTACTGTACATGCACCAAATCTTGTTAGGCCTAATTGATTTTTTAATTTTTTATTTATTTTTCTCATACTTATGCTACACTCGATTGGTGTTTGTGTCCCCTAGAAGGATTTTTGCCGACTTAACCTATTCAGATTCAGAATATCAGTTTATTGAAGCAATTAGAGATTGTTACCTTTACCAACATTCAGTATTGTCAATCCTACTAGAGGGAGCGGATCTGATAAACCAAATATTTTGGACTTAAGTTTCTCAAATGAGGAAGGAATGAGAGTGATATTATAATATATAATTTATTTTTTTAGCATTTTAGTATAGGATTACATGTACGTATATTCAAAAATGCTTTACAAAAAATAAGAAACTAGAATAACATGAATAAAAGATACACTTAATGCCCAGCCAAAGAATTCAACACTTGGGTTTTCAGCGTTCTTAAAAATTTTGTGTGATTATTAATATTGCTTATATCACTAGGAAAGAGGCCCCATTCCACTCGTGCAAATGCCCTCCCCCAAGTGTTGTGTGTTTTTTAAGGTTGGAACATTGAGCCAGAATGATGAACGATTGCGGAGGTTCTGTGTAGGTCTTTTACAAAGAATAAGTTCTCTAAGATACTGGGGTGCTTTACCATGGGTGCAGTTGAAGACTTGATCTAAAACTTTGCACTGGATATGCATGCTAACAGGGAGCCAATGAAGGGAGTATAAAGTAAGTGTGACATTGACTATCCTTGCCGCAACATTTTGAACTTTTTGAAGATACTGAATGAGGTTAAATGGCATACCAGCAAGAAGGGAGTTACTATAGTCAATATGAGTATATACTAGCACATGAACAAATGAATGAGTTGATTCTTCAGTTAACATTGACCTGATTCTGTTAATGTTATAAAGATTGTGAAAGACTGATCTACATTTCTTAATCACATGTGATTTCATATTCAGATTGCAATCGAGCCATTGCTCCCAGATCACGAACACAGTTAACAGCCTTTATAGGAAGACCACCAACCCAAACTGTTTCAATCTTTAGTTTCTTCAGTTGTTAGGGGTTCCAAAAAAAATGATTTCGGTCTTATCATTATTCATTTTCAAGTAAAACCTAATCATCCAATTTTGTACATCAGCAATACACCTTTCCATTTGGTCAATAGCTAATACTTCAGACATTTCATCAATTGGATCTCCTGTGGGAAAAGAGTGACCATGCTTGATCAATTTTTAATTTAATGCATACATTTCAGAAAAACTAGTTGAAAAGGTATGACTTATGTATGACAAAGGGGACTACAGAAGGATGTCAGACATTTTGAATTGAGATTGGGAGAAAGAGCTCTGGAATAATTTTAACTTGTAGTGGAAGTTGTTTAAGCAATTAAAGAGTGTATCCTGAAGTAAAAAGTGAAAATTAGGGGACTATGGGAAAGAAAAAAAGCATACTGTTCCCTTGGACAGGAAAACTATATCCAAGGTCAATAGGAAAGAGAGATTGTGGACAAGATTTCTTAATAAATGCGATGCAGAGGTTTACACAGAGTATTGTCAAGTGAGAAATCATGTTAGGAGTATAACTAGTAGACGCGATTGCTAATATAAAACCTCTTCTACAGTACAGACAAAAGAACATGAAAATTACCATAGATGCCTTCAACTTTTTCCTAATGTAACCACACAAACACAAAGCTGAACAACTTATTTCATCATACGTTTTGGTAAATTTCCTGAAATCTCTGTAAAAAAGGATAAAAATGGTCAATTCTTTGCAAGTAATTCAGTGTCTTGTGCACAGGATGATAGGGTTGCAACTAATGTTGCAAATGCACGCGTACAACTTGAAAAAGAGAGTGGCCAAAACGGGCGCAGTTACAATAAAAAATCACACTGCGCGTTCGTTTGAATTTTGACTACCTCAATGCCCTTGTTCTTTGTTAATATTAATACTTACAAATTGTACACGTCGTATATAAGTAACACGCACATAGGACGCAAAATGGTGCGTTCATATGCTCAAGGCTGCACAGAGGATTCAGACACACACTCAAAATATATAAATAATTTCTTTAAGCAAGCGTCCTATCTTCTTATTGGTTGGAAAAAATGCTTACATGCATGCTACATTTGTTTCAAGATGCTCGTGGAAAATGTCTTGAAACTTTATTTTGAACTAAATATGTGTATCCTTTTAAAATAGTAATTAAGTTATTACGATATTTACAATGTGTAAAACAAATTCATCTTTCCGTGTGCTGATTTTCAGGTTAAAATATGTAAGTCTTCATGTCGAAAATCAAGTTGCCCAAAATTTCTGGGCAATTTGTTTTAAAAACACACCTTGAAGCCCATTGACTTTGCTTAGGTGTGTAAATTTTTTATGTACATGTATGTAATCATTCATACTCTAAATCAGAGAATCAGAGCAAAGGAGTTGGGAGTATGAAGATTTGTACTAGAGTATCAGAGAAGTCACAAAACAGCATGAAAAATACATGTGCTGTATATTGCAGTGGATGTAAAAACTAATCCGAAAAAGTTTTAGAAATACTCACAATCAAAAATTAAGACTAAAGTGAGCATACCAGACCTATACACAAATGACAGTAAGGATACGACAAGCAATGATAAAGGAAAGAGGAAAAGCTGATGTGCTTCCTGATTTTTTTCTCATCTGTATTTACATGTACAACTGAATCTGACACTGAAATACCAGAAGTGCAGGTGTAATGATAAAGTGGGTAATTTATTGACTACACCTAGGACTGTGGAGAAACAGTTAAGGAATTTAAATGTTTTAAAATCACCAGGACCAGACAACTTCCATTCCCGAGTGCTGAGTGAGCTAAGCTCAGTTTTATGTATGCCATTATCTGCAATATTTAATGCATCAGTTAATGTACATGGAGGTTCAGTACCCGATGAATGGAAGCATGGTAATGTGACTGCTTTATTTCAGAAAGGAGATCATAATGTTGCTGGAAATTACAGACCAGTTAATCTAACATGTACTATTTGTAAAGTCCTTGAATCCGTTATAAGAGAGCATATTTTGCATCACATGAAATGTAATAACCTGTTTAGCAAAAAGCAATTTGGATTTATAAGTAGCCAATCCACAGTTCTTTAGTTAATACAAGTTCCTAAAAAAGTGGACAGAGAAACTTGGTTTAGAAGGATGCATACTGTTAGAGGTCATTTATTGCGATTTTATGAAGGCCTTTGACAAGGTACCACATCTCTGTCTAATTCATACTGAGTATGTATGGTATTGAGGAACCGTTCACAACTTGGATTAGGTCTTTTTTACTGGGCCACAAGCAAAGTGTTTCAGTGAATGGGCAATACTCAGTTTGGAAGAATGTGAGCAGTGGTATACCACAAGGATCTGTTCTAGGACCAATCCTATTTGTATTGTATATTACCGACCTCCCTGATGTAACACACCTGGATACTGGTACTGGTATTTACTTATTTGCAGACGATACCAAAGTATTCAGAGCTATATTAAAACCAGATGATTGTGACAAGTTGCAAGAAGCCCTGCATAGTATGCAAAAGTGGGCAGATGAGTGGTTGTTTTGCTTTCACCCAGATAAATGTAAAGTTATGAGGATTGGTTAATCTAATATCTGTCAACATCCCTACAGATTAAAAGAGAATGACAATGTGCTACAATATATAGATTTTGATACAGATATTGGAGTCACTATTAATAACAAGAAATCTTTCGATTAACATATCTCAGAAAAGGTCAACAAAGCAAACTCGATAATGGGGCGTATACGGCGGACAATGGAGTATAAGGACATATCATCATTTAACTTAATTTACACTGCCTTGGTTAGACCGCATCTTGAATATGCAAATAAGGTTTGGTGCCTTTAGTTAGCAAAGCATATTGATCAGCTAGAGAATGTAAAACATAGAGCTACCAAGCAGCTACCAGGAATGTCAAACTTAAATAAGGGCATACTCGCAAAGGCTACAGAAAATGCATCTTCCTACCGTAGCTTACAGACGTGTTCGTGGTGACATGATTGAGCTATTCAAGATTTTAACCTTAAAGTATGACCCGCAAGTGTCAAACCTTATACAACTAATAGGTGATTTATGGACTAGGGGATGTAAATATAAGATCTTTAAATTCCTTCAAGGCTTAATATCAGAAAACTCTCTTTAGCTATGAGCTGACAGAAGAGGATCCAGGAGAATCCTAAAGTCAGAAGAGGAACTGTGAGGTTTCTAGTTCGGCTTACATTAGTAGGTCTAACGATAGTAGGAATCTTCATTATTACTCAAACTCCTTTGCTCTGAATCTCTGATTTAGAGTAGGCCTAGGCCTATGAACGATTATTACACACTGTGCATAATCCATTTACACACTTAAACAAACACGATGGCCTTTAATATGTGTTTTCAAAAAATATGCCCAAAAATTTAGGGAAATAGAATTTCGATATGAAGAATTCCATATTTTAACCAGAAAATCAGCACACTGAAAGTTGAATTTGTTTAACACATTGTGAATATCGTAATAACTCAATTGCTATCCTAAATGGATACACATTTTAACTTAAAAAATAAATCTTGACAAAAGTGTAATACGCTCATAAGCATTATTTCCAACCAATAAGAAGATAGGCCACAATATGGAAATCTCCATGGGGGAGGCTCACTCCCAAAATGTAACGTTAGACTCAATGGTAAAACCTCATCACACCCGAACTTACCAAAGAATCTTTCCAATATCTAAAAAACTTTGAAAAAGCACAATAGGCCTACATGTACCGATTTTTGTGTTTTTAGCATTTTTTAGAGTTGATAATTTCCTTCTGAGTTGTTATTTAAGGACATTTGGTTTACTGTATTACTTTCCTTTGGAAATAAAATCTAACCCAGATAGAAATCGAATGGGAAACAAGCGGTAACTGCAGGAGTTGTCAGCCATCTTTCCACAAAAACATTTATGAATATTTATAAGATAATATGCAAATATCAGTCCTGTTGTTCATTGGTTTAATGTAAAACTATAATTGTGCAATCTGTTCTGCAGATGAAATGACTGAAATTATTCTATGAACCTGGAAGTTCTCTATGAATATCCATTGCCAACTAAAATTTGTTAACGTGGTTGTGCCATGCCTTCTAGAAAAATTGAGATTTAAGCTGATATAGGATTTTCGTATCCCTAAAATCAAAAATCTGTCAAGTAATCCTGGTTCTAAGTCCATTTTCATGATGAAAAAGGACTTAAAAATGGATCATTTATTGCTTGCTTTAAAAAATTGTTGAACGGGATTTGTGACATCATAATAGTTTGCTATATCATTTCAGGGTGTTTCAATTTGAACAGTTTGGAGACAAGAAAGAAGGATCAGGCTTACAACCCTTACACAGTCCTACAGTCAAAGCCTTAGTCATGGAATTCTTATTGTGTAATATTTTGTTTCAAATTGAAGTGTTTGCAACAATATATACCTTTAAAAAAGTATTTATATGATGTTTTTTAGTCAACAGGCCTATGTGAGCTGAATAGTTCATTCATATTCTGTTTGTGTTTTTGCACTTTAATTGAACGTTTTGAAGAAATTGAAAATGAAAGTTTATTTTTCAAGTTTGATATAAAGGCTTCATATGGACACAAACAATTCAGTTCAACTGATTATTCCACAATATATCTTAGATAAATCATACAAACTTTCAACTGATTATGTAGCCCAGTCAGTTACGGCTTTTTCTTTTGAGGGAAAGGTTATGAGTTCGAATCTCACTAAGTCTTATTTTTATCTATTTTCTTCCTCTGTTCCTTTCATTTGAATTTGTATTACTCACGGAACAGTTAAATTTTCATGTCAGAGACAATGCAGTCAAGCTACAGTTGAAATTGAACAGAACAGAGGTGATAATCTGGCGTGAGCTGAATATGACACTGTACCCGGTAAGCCTCGAAAACTTGGTTTATGTCAAGTGCACAAAACATGTCCAGAATTGTCTCATTTTGTTGCCCTTTGCCATTGATAAACAACTTTTAGTTTGAGAATTTATATTACTGCATCCTCCGAGTACTGTACACAACGCTGCAACATTTTATTTGATATTTGCTTGGAAAATGTATAATTTTAGAAGAACATACAGAGATGCTATCGATACTAGTTGTAAAATTTCAATGGCGGCCACACGGTATACAGGCATCAATGCATTGTTTACATACAGTCCTTCCCAAAATGGCATCATTGCGCTCTGAGCCTACAAGGTGATGAAAAATGCATTTTTCTTTTGCGATTTTCTTGCAACCAATGGGGTTTTGTGCAGACAAACTTATATTTTTGCAAATCAAATAATCCGAATAACATATTTATCGAAAAATCCAGCCCCCATGGCAGGACCACTTTAAGAGTACATCAGAACGTGAAAACTGCTCTCTTTTCTAGGATTTCTGAAAGGCTGAATGGCTTTTTTTCTTATTTTTCTTTTATTCGTCATGTTATTCTTATGAATATTTTTATATTTTGGCCGACAACTTCTGCAGTCACCCGCTCGTTTTTCGTTCCATTTCTATCTATCTGGATTAGATTTTTTTCTGAAGGAAAGTAATAAATGAATCCTTGAATAATAAAGAAGGAAATAATCAGTTTCTAAAGTCTCAGTCTCATAAACGGCCAGAAAAAAGATGGTGGAATAACTACCCTGAAAACTGACCAAGGTTTGACCACTAACAGTGCTGACAAAGCTGAAGCCTTGAATAACCAATACCAGTCTGTATTTACAAGGAAAGACATCACAACTCTCCCAGACAAATGACCTAGTCAATACGCTACAATGTCCAGGATAACCTTTACTCCTGCTGGCATTGAAAAGTTGTTAAATAAATTGAATCCCCCGTAAGGCATGTGAACCTGACCTTATTCCAGTCCGCATACTCAAGGAAGCAGCTGAACGAATTGCTCCAGTTCTACAACTTCTATTCACACAATCCTATGAAACGGGTACTTTGCCAATAGATTGGTTACCAGCCAACATCATTGCAATCTACAAGAAAGGAAATAGAATCAAACCAGCCAAGTACCGTCCCATATCACTAACTTCTATCATAAACAAGCTCATGGAACATATTTCATTCAATAATAGCTCACTTGGACAGGAATGAGATTCTAGCATGGTATCAGCATGGATTAAGACAAAAACATTAAACCCAATCTCAACTGATCATCACCTTAGAAGAAATATCCAGGTCACTGGACAGAAATAAGCCAATAGACTTATACTGATACTTGATTTCTCCAAAGCTTTTGACACAGTTGCACACCAAAGGTTATTGCTGAAGATAGATTTCTATGGCATCACAGACAAAACCAAAGCATGGATAAAGACCTGGCTCACTAATTGAATCCAGAGAGTAGTTGTTGATGGAGAAGCATCCTCAATGGTTCATGTAGATTCTGGTGTGCCTCGGGGAACCGTCCTAGGGCCATTGATGTTCCTGTTGTACGACATTCGAGATAAGATCAACTCCACTATACAATTGTTTGCTGATGATTGCCTGCTGTTCCGCACTATTTCAACAACTGATGACACCTGTATACTTCAGAATGACCTGGACCACTTAAAAAAATGGACTGATAAGTAACAAATGAAATTTAATGCAAAAACTGCCACAATACAAGGATCCATAGAAAGAAAAACCCAGTCATTCAAACGTATAAAATGGGATCCGATGTACTGCTTACGGTGTCCAGCCAGGCCTATCTTGGCATTGAAATCCAAGAGAAACTAAGCTGGAAACTTCACATTGAAGCAATTGCAGCCAAAGCAGGACGAACACTTGAATTCATCAGAAGGAATCTCGGTAAGTGCTCACAACAAGCCAAACAACAAGCCCACGAATTGCTCTCGACCATCACTTGAGTATGCATCGATTGTGTTGAGACCCACACAAAAAAAACCAGATTGCCACATTAAAAAAAAAAAAAATAGAGCCATCCGTTTCATCTGTGATAATTACCAGCAAGGGGCTAGCATCACAGCTGTGAGACTAAGCATCAACCTACCCACACCTTGAAGAAAGAAGCAAGCTAGCTCACTAGTCATGCTGTACAAGGCCATTAACAATCCCATACCCATACCGACCTACATTCAGCCTAAAGCTCGACAGACTCGAAATTTTCACACTCAAAGCTTCATAACACTCAACGCTAACACCGACACTTACAAATATGGTTTCTTTCCTAGAACACTCCGAGACTGGAAAATGCTCCCCCAAACTGCCCACTGTAGAGCAGTTCATTGGAGCAATCAGAGCCAACTAAGCTATCAGAGGGATTTTACTTGCACACTGAGCACTGTCAGAGGGATTTTACTGCACTGAGCACTGTCAGAGGATTTTAGAGCAGCACTGTCATTGCACACTGAGCACTGTCAGAGGGATTTTTGCACACTGAGCACTGTCAGAGGGATTTTACTTGCACACTGAGCACTGTCAGAGGGATTTTACTGCACTGAGCACTGTCAGAGGGATTTTACTTGCACACTGAGCACTGTCAGAGGGATTTTACTTGCACACTGAGCACTGTCAGAGGGATTTTACTTGCACACTAAGCACTGTACAAAATGAGAGCACTTAGCACATTTATTCCACATCGGAAGCACCACACATTTCCTCATCCAATTGCTGAACAGGATTTGATGAGTATTGTAGAAGTAAAAGTGCTTTTTGTATTTTGTGAGATATTGGAAAGAATGTTTGGGTCCGATGAGATTTTTCATTGAGCCCAGCATAACGTTTTACTAGTAACCCCCCTCCCTTCCTCCCTCCTTCCACGGAGGCTACCGTATTGTCCCCTATATAATCTTTGAATATTACAGAAATTAGTTACCTTATAGCTATAATGTTCCTTAATCTGGTAGGCTGGTGAACTAAGCAAAATTGTTAGTGTAATGTTGAAAAAGCAAGGTTTTTTGACAAAATTGACTTAAATTCGTTCAACATTATGAGAATTGCATAATCAAATTAAACAAATATCTGACTGACATGAGTGTACACATGTTATCGAAGAGCTATTTTAAAGAATCTACCTTTGCACATGTTGCACAACATTTGTGCATTTTTTCATTACGCTATAAAAGCTGTCAATCATTATGATGCGTCGACCTAATTAATTGTTTACATTCGTAAAGATGCATTTCTGTGCGTGATACTATGTGTAACTGTTTTTAAAGTGCCTGGAAACAAAATGGGTGGGGATTTTATTTCCTTTACCAATTTTCAACATATTCTCAAGTGAATTATGTCTTCATTTCCAGGTGAGATTGTATATTAAGATATTGAAGTGAGAGTGCATTAATTTTCATGTATGAGGAACTCCATATTAACAACTGGGCACCAGCCAGACTCTAATCCGTCTACAACAATACATTTGAGTTCTGTCTGTAAGGAAGCTTTTATCCAGTTGTTTGTTTTGCCAGCAATGCCATAGTACAAATGCTTATGAAGAAGACTTTCATGGGGTATCTTGTCAAAGGTTTTGCTGAAATCAAGGAATAGGACATCTTGTTTAACCATGCGTGTTGGAGATAAATATCAATATCAGTCCTACAGTGGGCCTAGCAGGTGGCTTTAACCTCTAGCTATCATTTTGCTTACTATTAAGGGCATAGATCCTGGGGGGATGGGGGGGTATATTTTCCCACCACTTTTTGAAGAGGGGGATGGTATGTAAAATTAAACCCCCTCCCCACTTTTGCCGATGATACCGCCCCAAATTTTCAATTACTAAAATAAATGCCTTTTTGCAACTTCTGTTAATTGATTGAGAAATTGGGGACGATTACTGTATATCACAAAACTAACCATAAATCAAGAAAATATATACTTTCATCTCAATTACCACAATATGATAGTTATCCTAACTAACGTCACGTGATACGATTTTGTAAATTCTAATTTCCAAAGTCTCTTGAAGTGACCTTAAACTAACGATAAATAATTACTCGAGGGCTCTTGTGTTTCATGCAAAGATATAAGACGCAGCGTTAATTTCTATGATGCATTTGCTCATCACTGCAATGACCTGTATTATTTTACGCAGGCCCGCCAAGGAGTGTGTGTGGGGAAGAGGGGGAAGGATTATTATTAAGAATTTTTGGTCCTTAGACCACTCCAACCTGACACCCTCAATTTTCTCAAAATCAGGGGTAATCCACACCATTCAACCTGAGAGACTCTTCACAATTTGTTGACTAGCAACCAGCTATTGTTACACCATGCACACCACAGGTGGTAATCTATAACTTATTCCAACTGACAGCATCTTCATAGTCTATTCACACTTGTTAGCAACCAGTACACTGTACACAATAGGTTATTCATCTGGGACTCAAGCCACATAACTGATGTGCAGTAAAGCAAATCGGATTACTCCTTGGCTGAGCCTAAATAAAAATATGCTTGGGAGGACTTTGTGCAAAGCTCATGAATGATTGATGAACCATTCCTCGTAAGGATGGTTATTTCCTCATGTGTATCACGCATTCGAAAGCTAGAATTGAATAAACCTGTTTGTTATTAAGAATGACTTTTAATTATTTTGGAGTCTAATTTCACCCCAAGATTTCGGCCCACTGTTTTCTATGGCTTTAAGAGGTAAATGTGTTTGGACCCTAAGCATGTTTTGATGTGATTTTGGGGACAATTTTAGCCCTAACATATTGAATATTCCAGCAGCTTCCGGGGACTTCACCCCCTTGACCCCCACCGGGGCTTCGCCCCTCGACCTTACCAGGTTCCCTTAAGTGGGCCCCTGGACCCCATGTCTGTGGTTTTTGGTGGAGATGTCATGCATATTAAGGTAGGACTGACCCTTAAACAGCGCCCTCTATTAGTCTGAAAATGCAAATTTCAATTTTTGTCTTAAGATGATGCATGATGTTTCCTCTTTAAGTTCCAGTAGTTTTTGTTAGTGTGAAATAATCAATTAAAATAAAGATACCCCTTTTGTGTACACTCCGTTACCATGGTAACGCTCACAGAAAATAATAACTTTTTGCATGCTTAAAAACCTATTTTGCTGCTTCTGTAAAGGATTTAACCCCCACATGAAAAAATGGAACCTCCCAGTTGCCACAGATGATCTTAGTGTGTTTATTTTTAGCCTCAAACTTTGCGAATGAAGGCCATTGTTTTTCTCTGCGTGTTGTATTGAGAAGAAAGTGATGTGGTTTTCATCTGAACTAAGAAGAATGATAAGTTAAAAAAAAGAGAAAAGCTTTCTGGTACATTTTTGTTCATCACATCCCACCAAGTATCAACCTGAGATTAGTTACTGTTTTTACGCACTTTAAGATTTAATTAATGCCTAAACGATCACAGCCTAAATTTACCGTAATACCGTAACATATGAAGTAGTCTCGCAAATATTTCTTTGTTCACTTTTTTGCGAGATGTTTCCCCCTCATAAATTTTTTTTGGAGGAAATTTGATATTTTTTTGCGGGCATCTCGCAATCCCGCATCTTAAAGTAAACACTGACAACCGCATGTCTGTTTTTTCCTTTCATATTTGAAATAATTATGTTGTTGGCAAGCGTTCATGTTAATGGGATAAAAATGGTTGAATTTGATTAATTGTGAGAACTGAGTTATTTGGTTGTCATTGCTTTTTTGAGCCCATTCTGCAATAACATTTATTATATAATAGTTCAATGTAGAAATTCTTATTGCGCTTCAGAACCTCAAAACCTTTGGTTTTCTGGTGTTTATTTAAAAATTCTTGAAGTAAGAGATAAAATAATGAGCTTGATGTTATCTTTAGTCTACAGTAAGTATGAGAAATATTGGGGTGCACAAACTTCGGGCCAGCATAAACTTCTGGCCACTGGTGTTATGCAGTAATGTCCATTCTGATTCAGGATCTGTCCAAAGTTGTTTCATTAGATGTTTCACCAACATCAAGGGATTTATACATACAGTACCAACTGGGACTAGGAATTGTCTACTAACTGTGGCTAGGAATTGTTTACTAACTGTGGTGTAGCGGTTATCATACATGTCTACAGACCACGAGGCCCTGGGTTCAAGCCTGGGTTGGGTAGACACGCCAGTGTACCACAACTGGTTATCAAAGGCTGTGGACATTGACTTGGTTGTCGATGTTATGTCTGTCCGTACGTTGTACCTGTGTTCTCGTCTGGGTTGTATGAAGCGTTTCGTGATAGCATTGTTACTATCATAACCGAATACGCAGGCGACGACCCTGTCATTGTAATTGTGTGTTCACTCGTTGTCGTTGTTGGGACTAGGAATTAAACAGTCTTGATGTATATCCTTCAATTCTGTATTCCTTGGTAAGCCAACCAACCAACTGTGTTAAAGAGTCTTTTATCCTGTGAATTTCTGGAGCATATGACAGATAATTCTGGAGCTAACAGCTTTGAGATGAACAACTATTTTTTCTTACAGGTCTTCTACTGGGTTTGTTAAGTTGAAGCTTCTGAACCCAGCTCTCCGTTTTTGTCACTTCTAGTTAGGGCTTTAAAGCTTGTAGTTGTAACCTCTTGTACGTTTAGGGTGATAGGGTGGCAGAAAGCTGCACACTCTAGGATCGTAGACTTGGTGGATGATTTTGTAGGTCGCTATCATATCACCTCTCAGACGGCGATAGATGAGGGTGGTTTATTTACCCCACAATTTTTCCAAAGATAAAAATGCAGAACGGTATATGGACATCAAGGGCAGAGGTTGGTCTTCTGCATCCTGCTTTTTCTTCATTCAGTCTTTGGGAAAGGTGGCCAGTGATTGGTTGGCTGTCACCATCCATCAGATGAGACATAATATGGTGGTCCTAACTACATACAAAGCTTCAATTAGTGGTTCTGTAATTCTGAGTAGACATTAGTCTAGTTTTAGTGAATAGACTAAGTGGTAATAGAGACTCATGCTGGAAAACATGTTGAACATAGGCTTGGAATATACGCCAATTCTGGTCTATTTTTTCATATGAAATTTGTATAGTAAGTATCAGCAATAGTGGAGTAGCGAACTGGAATTTCCAAACTTGTGGCGTAAGTCTTGGACAGTACAACAACAAGCTTTCCAGAATAGATGGCGCTAGACCCATAAGGAAAATGAAACATTTGTACCAGTTGTTGTTCCTATAGCAAATGAAAATAATTTCATTAAATGTGTTGTAAACCTTTGTAACATTGGATGTATTATACTTTGTGAAGGTGACTTTGACCATGGAGATACAATATAATATCTCCTTGCTTTGACTACATTATCTTTGAGCTGAGTTAAAACTAGATTGTTAAAATATAATTTGAAATATTTTAGAATTTGATAAAGTTTGTAGAGCTTATTGAACAATGGTAAACATAAAAAAACAGTCCTTTAAGGTTATGATTTTTTTATTTTTTTCCATTTTTTAGGAGATGCAGATCTGTTCATCTCTATGCCAACTGGAGCAGGAAAGTCCCTCTGTTTCCAGCTCCCAGCAGTGGTCAGACCTGGCATTGCTCTGGTCATTTCTCCTCTGATTGCCTTAATTGAAGATCAACTCGAACATCTAAAGAAAATTAGAGTCATTGCCAAAAGCCTCAACTCAAAAATACCCATCTCAGAGAGGGAAGCCATTTTAGCCGACCTTCAGCTGAAAAAGCCCTCTTTGAAACTTTTGTACATTACTCCAGAACAAGCAGCTACTACCAGTTTTCAAGTAAGTAGGAACAAGTCAAAGATGTGATAAGACACTTCTGATTTCTCTGTCATTGAAGAAAGTATGGAATAGGTTGACAAAATTAGCCTCTCACATTCATGAAGCAGGTTCTTGGTCTGAGATTTTGGGCTACCAAGCATTAATCAATTAATCAATCAATGAAGCTACAAATGCAGAAAACATGTCTAGTTTGTTTAATGGGCTTAATGCTAAAGAAATGCCACACGTTAAAACTGGACTGAAACCAATCTTCTTAAAGTGCCTTTTGCATAATTGATAAGTTATTAAAAGATGAAGAGCTCGTAGTATAACAAGATTTCAAATAATTCTGCCCTCGTCTGCTTTCTGAATACCTATACCCTAGAATTATACTGTTGAGTTCCACTTCTCACTATCTGCTATTGTTACCCATTGGAGTACATTATCAGGCGTTCATGATGTAGACAAGGATAGACAAGGCAATTGAACAGAATCTTAACTCTTTCAATAGTTCAAGTTTACTGGCAAAGCAGAAGAAATGTAAACACTAGTATGTTGTGGTAGCCTTTAAAAGTAGTAAGCTACAATATGCTGCCAAGTTTATTGTATTATATTTCCCATATTGTTTTATTTAGGTTTGTGGGTGTGGTGGACCAATTCCATAATTTCATTTGTATTGTCTTATTTTTTGCACAGCTCATATCTCAAGATCTCTTGAAGAGAAAGCTGATTTCCTACCTGGTGATAGATGAAGCTCACTGTGTGTCTCAGTGGGGACATGATTTCAGACCAGATTACTTGAAGTTGGGCAATCTTCATAAGCGATTGAAAGGAGTGCCCTGTATTGCATTGACAGCAACAGCTCCAGTCCATGTACAAAAAGATGTCGTGTCAAGCCTGAATTTGAAGAATGTTAAGATTTTCAAAGTTAGCTGTTTCCGATCAAATCTGTTCTATCAGATTTGTTTTAAGGATATCATTGATGATCCTGTTGCTAACATCAAGGAGTTTGCTGAACATGTTTTAGCGGAAGACAGACTTAGCGGGGTTTGTTGATTCGATTCTTCTTATCTGTTGCACATCTATATCTTGTACGAAAGGAAATAAATATATATGCGAAAGGAAATAAATATATATGCAAACATAATTCAATATCTATGGAATTGAAGGTCATAAATTAAAGTAAGATATAAACAGTACTGTGAAACATGTTGTGAATGCAGTAGCGATTCATTCCTCCCACATCTCTCTAAGATCAATTTTCAAGAGTTTTCAAATCCAAAGAGAATATGTCGAATGCAGTGCCTTAACTCTCGTTTTAAGTTTACTGACAAATAGTAATATAACCAAGAAAGTTTTTAGGGGCATGTCTTCCTGGCGCTGCCACTTTCTATGGACACCTAAAATTATTTTTCAGCTGCTTTTTAGAAAGATCTTTTAATTCGATAAAGGACAATCTTCAAATTTCAATTATAGCATTTTAAACAATTTCGACAGGATTTTTTTTAATATATTGGAAGATTTTAATTACTAAAGCTACTGCGGGCAGACCTCCGTGGTCTAGCAGTCATAGCATCAGTTAATAACATGACAGAGGTCCTGGGTTCAAATCACCAGAGAGTCTTCATTCCCCAGTGCTTAACCACTGGTTTATAGAATGGCCATGAGCATCTCATATAACATTAGCTGTTGAAAAAGTAATGTAAAATATCTAAATTACCAGCTATTTAGCTTAAGCTAATGTTGCACTGTAAGCTTTCCTCTACAAATCTTGCCTGCTTACTTCTACAGACCTTAACAAAATTTATATACTATTAAGGATATCGCAGGCAAAAGTTTATGTTATCTCTGGGTTATTGGAGGAATTTTATAGTTATTTTACTTACTTGTGAGTAATACAGATCCTACAAATGTATTTTATAATTGTACCAACTTCCAATGTATGGTAGAATTTGAGTGATTTAATTTTGTGTGATTCAAAAAAAGGAGAGTTGTTGGGAAGTTTTCTAGTCATATTAAAGTCTCTTCATTTGTGAATCAGATCTAGGAACTTACTTTTTCCAACTTTACAGAACCCTGATGGGTGTGGTATAATATACTGTAGAACAAGAGATAGCTGTGATACTGTAGCTCAACGTCTGTGTGGGATGGGTCTGTCATCAGCCTCCTACCATGCAGGACTGAAGGGCTCAGAGAGGAGTAAGGCCCAGGCAGATTGGATGGAGGGGAAGGTTGCAATAATTGTGGCTACAATCAGCTTTGGAATGGGAGTGGACAAGAGCTCTGTCAGGTTTGTCCCCTATGTTATCATCGGATCTTCACCCCCATGCTGATACTGGGTATATGTAATTTGTAGAATGTAGACAAAAGTCAAGTAAGAACCTTAGAGTTATCCTGTTAAGAGGCCACATGGTGCACTAGCTGAGGCCTGTTAAGAGGCCACATGGTGCACCAGCTGAGGCCTGTTAAGAGGCCACATGGTGCACCAGCTGAGGCCTGTTAAGAGGCCACATGGTGCACTAGCTGAGGCCTATTAAGAGGCCACATGGTGCACCAGCTGAGGCCTGTTAAGAGGCCACATGGTGCACTAGCTGAGTGAGGCCTGTTGAGAGGCCACATGGTGCACCAGCTGAGGCCTGTTAAGAGGCCACATGTGGTGCACTAGCTGAGACCTGTTAGGAGGCCACATGGTGCACCAGCTGAGGCCTGTTAGAGGCCACATGGTGCACCAGCTGAGGCCTGTTAAGAGGCCACATGTGGTGCACTAGCTGAGACCTGTTAGGAGGCCACATGGTGCACTAGCTGAGTGAGGCCTGTTGAGAGGCCACATGGTGCACCAGCTGAGGCCTGTTAAGAGGCCACATGTGGTGCACTAGCTGAGACCTGTTAGGAGGCCACATGGTGCACTAGCAGAGGCCTGTTAGAGGCCACATGGTGTACTAGCTGAAGCCTGTTAGTGGCCACATGGTGCACTAGCTGAGGCCTGTTAAGAGGCCACATGGTGCACTAGCTGAGGCCTGTTAAGAGGCCACATGGTGCACTAGCTGAAGCACTGTAGCGCTGATGATTTGTGATAAATGCACTAAACGTTTAATCACCAAACGTTGGTAAATTGAAGTAATTGATCAAAACCAAGTATGATAAAAAAAAAAAGGATATGTGTTTGATAAGAGTTAATGAAATATTCATAGAACTGGTACAGTCACCACATTGATCACATGTTCTTGGACCAGGTACAATTACCACATTGATCACATGTTCTTGGACCAGGTACCACATTGATCACATGTTCTTGGACCAGGTACAGTTACCACATTGATCACATGTTCTTGGACCAGGTACCACATTGATCACATGTTCTTGGACCAGGTACAGTTACCACATTGATCACATGTTCTTGGACCAGGTACAGTTACCACATTGATCACATGTTCTTGGACTAGGTACAATTACCACATTGATCACATGTTCTTGGACCAGGTACCACATTGATCACATGTTCTTGGACCAGGTACCACATTGATCACATGTTCTTGGACCAGGTACAGTTACCACATTGATCACATGTTCTTGGACCAGGTACAGTTACCACATTGATCACATGTTCTTGGACCAGGTACAATTACCACATTGATCACATGTTCTTGGACCAGGTACAGTTACCACATTGATCACATGTTCTTGGACCAGGTACAGTTACCACATTGATCACATGTTCTTGGACCAGGTACAGTAACCACATTGATCACATGTTCTTGGACCAGGTACAATAACCACATTGATCACATGTTCTTGGACCAGGTACAATTACCACATTGATCACATGTTCTTGGACCAGGTACAATAACCACATTGATCACATGTTCTTGGACCAGGTACAGTTACCACATTGATCACATGTTCTTGGACCAGGTACAGTTACCACATTGATCACATGTTCTTGGACCAGGTACAGTTACCACATTGATCACATGTTCTTGGACCAGGTACAGTAACCACATTGATCACATGTTCTTGGACCAGGTACAGTAACCACATTGATCACATGTTCTTGGACCATGTACAATTACCACATTGATCACATGTTCTTGGACCAGGTACAATAACCACATTGATCACATGTTCTTGGACCAGGTACAGTTACCACATTGATCACATGTTCTTGGACCAGGTACCACATTGATCACATGTTCTTGGACCAGGTACAGTTACCACATTGATCACATGTTCTTGGACCAGGTACAGTTACCACATTGATCACATGTTCTTGGACCAGGTACAGTAAGCACATTGATCACATGTTCTTGGACCAGGTACAGTAACCACATTGATCACATGTTCTTGGACCAGGTACAGTTACCACATTGATCACATGTTCTTGGACCAGGTACAGTTACCACATTGATCACATGTTCTTGGACCAGGTACAGTAACCACATTGATCACATGTTCTTGGACCAGGTACAGTAACCACATTGATCACATGTTCATGGACCAGGTACAGTAACCACATTGATCACATGTTCTTGGACCAGGTACAGTTACCACATTGATCACATGTTCTTGGACCAGGTACAGTTACCACATTGATCACATGTTCTTGGACCAGGTACAGTAACCACATTGATCACATGTTCTTGGACCAGGTACCACATTGATCACATGTTCTTGGACCAGGTACAGTTACCACATTGATCACATGTTCTTGGACCAGGTACAGTAACCACATTGATCACATGTTCTTGGACCAGGTACAATTACCACATTGATCACATGTTCTTGGACCAGGTACAATTACCACATTGATCACATGTTCTTGGACCAGGTACAATTACCACATTGATCACATGTTCTTGGACCAGGTACAGTAACCACATTGATCACATGTTCTTGGACCAGGTACAATTACCACATTGATCACATGTTCTTGGACCAGGTACCACATTGATCACATGTTCTTGGACCAGGTACAGTTACCACATTGATCACATGTTCTTGGACCAGGTACCACATTGATCACATGTTCTTGGACCAGGTACAGTTACCACACATTGATCACATGTTCTTGGACCAGGTACAGTTACCACATTGATCACATGTTCTTGGACCAGGTACAGTTACCACATTGATCACATGTTCTTGGACCAGGTACAATTACCACATTGATCACATGTTCTTGGACCAGGTACAGTAACCACATTGATCACATGTTCTTGGACCAGGTACAGTTACCACATTGATCACATGTTCTTGCACCACAAATAAGCAAAGAACCTTACAAATTACAAATACTTGTAGTCTGAATATTACCCTTTTTGCTTTTGAAATGATGAAAAATAATTATCATTGGTTTAAATTCACTTTAAACATATGCCGAAATATCTTACTGGCATTTTTTGTAACTGTCTTTATCAGCCTTGTATTTTTGACAATTGCGACTGATTAAGCAATCAATTAATAATCGATAACAACAGTAGATAAATATTTATGACTTCTTCTATATCGTCTCTTTTTTTCTTCAGATTTGTGATTCATTTCTGTGTGCCACAGTCGATGGCAGCATATTATCAAGAATCTGGGAGAGCCGGACGAGATGGTAGGCTGGCTTACTGCAGACTTTACTATTCCAGACAAGACAGGAACCTAGTTCGTTTCTTACTCACAAAGGACTTTGCCAAGAGGAAGAAAAAGGTATGATGAGATAAACATTGTAACCTTAGGTTATATAAAGACTTATTTCCCCACTGTAACGCGTCCAAATACCATAAAAATACACAATTCAAACTTTGTTTCTTCCTTTTGTGTGTAACTTAATCCTTTAAGTCGTGACATATGCAGACATTTGCAATGGCGGAAAAACTGAAGTACTGAAGACAGTTCGCTATAGAATTAAGGAAAGATAAAGAACATTATAATTCTCTGAATGAAAATACAACAATTTAAAATTTGTGGAAATAGCTTCTTGAAATACAAATTAAGTAAATCACTAACTGTAAACAATAAACATAAGAGTTCGAACATCGCACTCAAAAATACCAGCTTAAAGAGAACAAAGCAAGTGTGCTTTTATTGAATAAACCTAATTATAATAATAATTAAACTTTCTGCCACTACAATCATTACTTTTATCATAAAAGCAGAAAGTATGATTTAAATCCTGAAAATATAAAAGAGTTTTATCATAATTGGTTATTTGAACTATGCAAATTTTCAATGTATATTTGTGACATCATAATGAGGTAACTTATGATATTCCTTATCTTTACTTATTGTCTTTCAATCCTTCGCCAATCTTCTTTTTATGAGAGCAGTTAGATATAAACAAAGGTTTTTAATCCCATTTTGCAGTAAAAAACAGTCTCATTTTCAGAGACTGAAATTACATTCAACTTTTTGATCTGTTTTTATTTTGAGCTGTTTTCAATTTTTGCATTAAATAAACATTCTTTAAATTGTTTTAGTCAATTATGGAACTGCAGGTGGTTTTGAAAGCCTGCTGTGTTCATAAATCAATGGATTATATAATCTTGACTTGTCCATATATATTTAAAACTACCATCTCATCCAAAATGCATTGGGAGACCCCATCCCATCTTCTCCCCTCAATTTGGGTGAAAACTATCAACAAACTTAAGGTTGTGTTCAAGAGATTATTCTTTATTAGCATGAGATCATTTGCACGCTCAGTTGCAACATTGAATGGGGTTGCGAGGGCAGGGACTAAGTAGCTGTAATATTGATTTTGAAATACAGCGGTAAATTAGGGATGTGTTTTATTCAAGGTTTCAAGTATTGTCCATGATTAATTTGAGAGAATTGCTAAGTTTTATTTGGTATTTGTAAAGAACAAAAATGTTATCTGTTTGCTCAACAATTTTTCTTTGGCCGTTTTCAATCACACGAGCTCAATTTTCTCTTTGAAATATTGAATAAAACAATGCATTCAAATTTCTTGCCATGTGTGTACATTTTCAAGTGGGTATATACCCTCACTTGTATGTAAGGGGATGTTGATAGAATAAGTTAGGATATTCTCCCTTAGAATAAATCCATCCATTAGGCTCATAGGGCCAGTGCTTATCCCCGGTTTCCATGGCGCAAGAGGATGAGAGTACATGACTCCCCCTAGACAGGACGCCAGTCCTTTGCAGATTAACTCCCCAGCAGTGCTGGTACTCATTTTACAGCTGAGTGAACTGAAACAAGTAGACTAAAGTGCCTTGCTTAAGGACACAATGCAGCGCTCCTGACGGAAATTGAACCCGGAACCTTTCGAATACTAGCATGACTCCTTAGCCGGTGCCATGCCGTTAAACATGAAAGAAAAAAAACCTTAAGCACTGAACCACTGCACCTCTGATTCTCC
The DNA here is from genome assembly GCA_020152595.1 of Chiridota heheva. Lineage (NCBI taxonomy): Eukaryota > Metazoa > Echinodermata > Holothuroidea > Apodida > Chiridotidae > Chiridota > Chiridota heheva. The sequence continues at coordinate 62,116 of JAIGNY010001761.1, forward strand.
CATAGGATAAATTAAAAACATTTGGAAGATTTGAAATATAATAAGCCTATCTTGAATTTGATCCTCTATATTCTGTAGCAGCCATTTAACATATTAATAGGTCTACAGACACCGAGAAGTTACCTTCATTTACTGTAAGATAAACATTCTGAGGTAGACAAGCTGTTGTAGTTTCATAATTGTGTTACATCAAACTTCAATGTTTGTTTATGTAGAGTTGTACCATATGAAATCAAATATATTCAAACAAACTCTGTACAGGATTCTTGATATTTATCCTTATTTAATTCTTATCCTTTATTCAACCATTGATAATCAATAAAACATTTTTGCTAGTGGCATGACATCACAAGTGTATGCTAGTGGCATGACATCACAAGTGTTTGCTAGTGGCATGCCATCATAAGTTTTTGCTAGTGGCATGACATCACAAGTGTTTGCTAGTGGCATGACATTACAAGTGTTTGCTAGTGGCATGGCATCACAAGTGTTTGCTAGTGGCATGACATCACAAGTGTATGCTAGTGGCATGACATCACAAGTGTTTGCTAGTGGCATGCCATCATAAGTTTTTGCTAGTGGCATGACATCACAAGTGTTTGCTAGTGGCATGACATCACAAGTGTTTGCTAGTGGCATGACATCACAAGTGTTTGCTAGTGGCATGACATCACAAGTGTTTGCTAGTGGCATGGCATCACAAGTGTTTGCTAGTGGCATGACATCACAAGTGTTTGCTAGTGGCATGACATCATAAGTGTTTGCTAGTGGCATGACATCACAAGTGTTTGCTAGTGGCATGACATAAGTATTCGCTAGTGGCATGATATCACAAGTGTTCTCCAGTGGCATGACAAGTGTTTGCTAGTGGCATGACATTACAAGTGTTTGCTAGTGGCATGACATCATAAGTGTTTGCTAATGCATGACATAAGTGGTTGCTAGCGGCATGACATCACAAGTGTTTGCTAGTGGCATGACATCATAAGTGTTTGCTAGTGGCATGACATCACAAGTGTTTGCTAGTGTCATGACCTCACATATTTTCAAAATATTCTAAAATAATTTCTAGAATATTCAGTAAGTTGTTGAATATCTGGCTTTAATTTTAGATTTGAATTGTTTGCTATTTTCATGGTAATCAGTAGATGTTTGAACAATCAAAAATACGGAAGTATAACTGAGTATTTCTGTGTGAGATGTCATATATGTTTCTTTGTGGTTTATTTCTTCATAGAAGGGAGCCAAGGGAGCCAAGGTGGATACCAGAATTCACAACAAGGCTTCCCTAGAGAGCTTCAACACATTGAATAAGTTCTGTGAAGATGTTTCGTAAGTTGGTAACAAATCCTCATCCTGTTCTTTATTTGGATTATATATGTCTTTTTTTTCCCTTCTTCAGGAATGTGAAATCTCTTTTGAGCTGATTTTGGCTTATTTTGTATACCACATTCCTCTTTTTATTCAACATTTGTTCTGTAGGAGAGTATAAGCACTATAAGATATCTGCTTGTTTGGAATGATATGCATAGTTATTTGCACTCTTTCACTGGTCGCCGCTCACTCACATGCCTGGTACTTTGCAATAAGATATTTCACAATTTGTTGAAAATGCTGTATAAACATTTTATGGATATTAGTCAACCTTGAATCAGTATTTCCTGAGGTTAGCCAATTTGCATATTCCTCAACATTTGATCTTTATGTAATCTCATAATCATTTGTTCCAAACATATATACAGTACTGGAAAAAGTAGTTTGATGTTTTCCTTATAATGCACTCATCCACCACCATGGAAAAGATGTCTTGTTGCCTCTTACATTCCCTCATCAAACCCTTATCGTCTGTATCCCATTATCAATCAATCAATCAATCGATCGATGTTATTTATAAAGCAACTAAATCAGCAAAGTTTGCTTTAAGATGCTGTAGTAAACAGACAGTCACTTCTAGTATGCTTGGGCAAAATAGGTAACATTTCAACAGCTATTGAAAGTAAAAGGAGAGTTCTGATGTAAATTTGGAGTCCATTTCACTGCTTAGGACCTTAACAAGGAGAAAATATCTTTAAGCAAATAAATTATCATATGTTCTTGGTCATTGTTACCTCTTAATTTTTTCTTGCCTCATTCCATTAGTTATCTACTGCCTTAAGTATTTACCCAAATGACATCAGCCATCATTGTACCATCAAAACAAAACGTATGTACTGCTTCCATTCTAAAACTTTTTACACCAAAACAGAGTGAGTGCATTCTTTTGTTGTGCAAAAGAATTGATCAGGAAAATATCATATCTTATATACCAGTGAGTCCAATTGATGAGAAACTTACAGAGGGTTTGTTGGACTCTCTCAAAGGAAAATCAATATTTCAGGAAAATTTGAAGTTACTAGAAACTATCGAGGATTGTCTCAGCAGAAAAATAGACATAGTGCATTACTGTCTCTTGGAAATAGAAGGTGAAATTTATTGCTTTGCAAACTTCAATGCAGGAGCAAGTTCAATCTGGTGCTATGGAAATGACATGGACATTCTTAATCAATGTTTAAGAATTATGGGAATCTGGAACTTTCTTTTGAAGGAAATCATCGATCTACAGGCTTTCCATAGCCTTCCATTTCCAGTAAAGTATGTTAAGCAGTTCGCTAGGGATGTACTTGAAATACCGTACATGCCTTAGATATACAAGTAGAGAGAGCCCACCACAGCACTAAACCAGGAAAATATTATGTCTTGTAAATAGGTGTCGCCATGCAGCGTTTGCAGCATTTTTCGGTGATGAAAAACCCAATTGCAATCAGTCATGTGATGTGTGCACAAATTCAAAAGATGTTCAGAAGCAGATTGATCTTTTGGATGGGGGTCTGTACTCAAAAAATGCTCGGCATGGTGGAGGCTTCAACAGCACTGCAACCATTGAGGCTAAGCATGATCTGTATGGAGGAGGGAGAACAAACAAGTGAGTTTTGCTTCAAGAAATGTCTAGCTTTCATCTAATGCATAATTCCAGATATATGGTGTAATGCACATGCATAATTCACATATTTTTGGCAGTTGAATACTCATTTCATTGCTAATTACAAACTTAATTTCATTAACCCTTGTCTGACTAAAATTGAGTGAAGCGCATGTCTTCTTTCCTGCATGGTGTGGTCCAGCAAGGGTTAATAATTATTCATTTTGAACTGAAAGTGCCAGTGAAGATCATAGATTTTTATCAGGTAGGTGAAAGAAGTCTTTTTCCTAAAAATGGCAATAATGTGCCTAAACATCTAGTGTGGGCAGTGTTAACCTATTCATCTATGAGAAAGCATTTCTATATAATTCTTTCTTCCTTAATTTTGAGTCATTGAAAATGATTAGAATGTCTGTTACAGTTGGACATTGATATGGGGATGTGGTGAAAATGAAAAAAAAGGGGGACATGGTGAAGATCCAAACATAGGGGTTTGGTGAAGATGTAAAGAGGGGGGTATGATGGAGATCCAAAAAAGGGGCATGGTGAAAACCCCAATATAGGGGCATGGTGAAGACCTTAAAACAGGGGCATGGCGAAGATGCAAAAACTATTCATGAGAATCAGTTGATCTGTTTCAAAGAATTGTTGCAGAAGATTTGATATTCAAACAAAAAATGTAAAGGTCTGTCCATTTATACATTTTGATGAAAATGTCCATCAGACATGAAGAATGAAAAGGTGTAAAATGTCTTATTTTAAAACCATTTTGATGAGGACTGCTTTTTTTTTTTTTCTCATAAGTTTGAAAGCAATTCAGCTAATATTGCCCTGGAAATCCATATAATTCTACAGGAGAGTTTTACTGTTTTTCATAGCACCTCTGGTTGCATTTTGAATTTTCAGCATCCTAATTGGTTTTTTACATGAGCAAAGTTCTACCATATCCCATCTTCTCTTCTGTTTACAAGGTTGGCAGATGTGTGGGATGAAGAGAATGATGGTGACTTTAATGCAAAATGCAGAGATGAAGAGGAGAGAGCTGCTACTCAGAGGAAAAGAATTATCATGAATGAATTTGCCAAGAGGAAGAAGGTAACTAAGAAATGCAAATGTACTCATCTTATTTTTCATATATTTTTTTATTATCATTTTTTTTTAACTTTCTGGTTTTGTTTTCTGTAAGTTTTAAAACCTGTAGATAATTTAAGATTTATTTATCGTACTTCAAATAATTGTAGTTCTTAAAAAGTTTTCAAAATTCAAAATAGCAACGTGACTTCTGTTTCTATTCTCTAACTATTTCGTTCCGTTTCATTTCACCTTGCACTTTACCACTTAAATTTTGTTTGATATCTCTTTTTTCGGATTTTGTCTCTGTGGATGGGCTTCTGTTTTCGGTGAGATTGTTTCTTTTGTTTTTTTTCCTTCCGTTCTGACCATGCTTTTGTGCCTTATTGTTAGTAATACAGCGGTTCTCTAATAGTAGTTCCGCATTTTTTTTTCTAGTTGCCTCGGGTCTCTTGGTCCTTGTTTTTTTTTTCTTTCATCATGACGAAACGATTCTGTCTTAACCTTGATCTTGACCCTCCCTCCCCTCCTCTTGACTCACCTACTACCTCTATTGACCATTATTCAGCCCCAATCTCCAAAATTCTGATAATGCAGGTCACAAATAAGCAAGATAGTTTTAAATAAGTTTCCCGATTTTTTTTTTCTAATCCACTGGTTCATAATCCAAAGCCTTGTTGACCTTGATACTCCTCCCCAAAGTCTCCACCCTCAGACCATCTGCAACCCCAATCCCAAAAATCCTTATGGTCCACTGCACCAGAGACAGGAAAGCTTTAAAAAAAGCCACCACCCTCCTCACCACCAAAACCCTAGCTAATACTGGTATTGACGTTAGCCACCACCCCCACCGTTCCTTAAACTGTAGCAAAGGTGTGGTCAGATCCAGAGACTTGGCATCTTACCTGACCGATGAAGACCTTCCAAAAGAACTTACCAATCAAAATGTAACTGAAGCCTGTCGCCTCCTCAAGAGAGACAATGCCGAAACACCCACCAACACCATATTTCTAACCTTTTCACACCAACTCTCCTCCCACATCACTGCTGGTTACCTTAAGAATCCCAGTCACCCCTTATATCCCTAACCCCTCCGTTGTCATAATGTGCCAGAAAACTCCTGCCGCAGCAAGCGTGCTGTGGCAACTGTGGAGCCCTGGACCATGACAGCACCTCCTGCACTGCACTAATTTCAATGGTACTCATCCAGCTAACCATCCCTCCTTCTCAAAAGACTGCCCCACCTGGCTTCCAAGAAAAACAAATTGCAAAAGTAAAAACCCTTAATCCCAACATCACTTACCCAGAGGCCAGGAAACAATTTCTCCCTTCACTCCCCTAAACCATCCTACTCAAACGCAGTCTCCTCTAACACCAATGTCCGCCCCCTAACACAACACAACAAAACTGACTCACATACCCAAACAGACCTCACCTGGCTCTTTTCTTACCCAGTCCTAAGCCCATCACCATTTGCCAACAACCCAATCACACCCATTACCCAAACCACCTTCACCACCACTATACTACTCCCCTAACCCCCTTCCTCCTCTAAGACTCCCACCATCCCCTACCAACACCTCTGATGCTAAAACCAGCCAAAAATCAAACACAACCAACTGGCCAACAATCATCAACAAAAAACAACCAATCAACAAAGAGCCCATCATCCAAACCCAATCAACATACAACACGGAAGAGAACATGGATTGTGGTGACCGAACATACATCTCATACTTCCAATTTTCAAAAACAACGTTCCCAAAGAAACAGGGAAAAATCCAAAAAAAATAAACCAACTTAGACCCAACAGATCCTCCTGAAGATAACCCCTACCTCCTTTATGGCATGCAACATAAACAATAACAATAACATTCACAACATCATACAATGGAACATAGGAGCCTTAAGGCCAATTCCTGAAGAAATTGACCTTCTGGCCACCACCTTCAACCGGGTTGTCTTCTGCCTACAAAAACTTTCTTGAAAACCACTGACCATTATTCTCTCAACAATTTTGCTTGCTATCACAAACATCAAGTGGACTGCTGACAGGGCCTGTGGGGGCATCTCCATTCTTGTTAGACACGATATTCCACACAGCCCTGTTCGTGTGCACAGACCAGGCCTTCAGGCCATCTGTATATCTATCTCCCTCCACAAAACTTTCACTCTTGCAATATCTATCTCCTCCCAACACCAACATTCAGCCAACCAGCCTTAACAACCTCATCTCTCAGCTCCCTCCCCTTCATCCTTCTTGGTGACTTCAACGCCCACAACCCTCTGTGGGGCTCCATTACCACCACCCCAGAGGCAAGCTCATCTAAAAACACTCTTCGACAGCATAGCCTGTCCTTGCTCAACACTAACTCCCCGACCTACCTTCATCCTGCCACAGGCTCTCTACCTGCATTGACCTGTCTATCTGTCCTCCCAACCTCCTCCCTGATTTTAGCTGGAGAGTCACTGCTGACCTCTGTGTAGGGATCATTACCCTCTTCTTACACATTCCAACCTTCAAACCCCACTGAGCACACCCCAATTGAAACCTCAAGAAAGCTGACTGGTCCCTTTTGAAAGCCTTTGTGACTCACACCTCTCCCCATCTCCTCGAGGGTGAGGATCCATATCAAACTTCAGTAATATCCTTATCAACATCGCCACTTGCTCATTCCCAAAACCTCCAAACCCCTAATCATCCATCTAACCCCTGGTTTCTGATGACTGCAAAATCGCCATCAAAAACAGGAAAAGAGCGCCAGGAACTTTAAAACTAACCCTCAAAACCACCCATAACCTCAACCTCTTTCAGATCAGCTGTGCCAAGGCCAGTGCACTATCAAGGACAGTAAAACCAACACTTGGAACAACTTTATCTCTTCTCTCACCACCAACACCCCACTAAGAAGATTTGGAGAATGGTTAACAGCTTCCACGGCAGGGTAGGCAAATCTTCCATCTCCATCTCTCCTGGAATGGTGACCTTCTCACCACAAAAAGACATGTTGACCACCTTGCTGCCTCTTTCAGCAACATCTCATCCTGACCAACTACTCCAATGCCTTCAAAACCAAAAAGCTTGTGATGAAGCCCGGAGAATCACTTTTCCTCAAAAACTCTGAGAGCTACAACAACCCTCTCACCCTTTCTGAATTAAACCAAGCCATCAGCGACGCTGGCTGCACCTACAAGGGCCCAGATAACATCCAATATCAGTTCCTGAAACACCTCCCCAACAAGGCCACCACTACCTTACCATCCTCAACCACATTTGGTCCTCACACTCCTTTCCCCTATCAGAAGGACAGCTATTGTCATCCCCGTCCTTAAACCGGGAAGGACAGTATCGACCCCTCCAGCTACCTCCCATCGCCTCACTTGCTGTCTCTGTAAAATTATGGAAAAGATCATTAATCAGAGACTAAACTGGTTCCTTGAGACCAACAGAATCCTCTCTCCTTCACCAAACCGGCTTCCAGAAACATCGCAATACCTAGACCAGTTAATTACGCTTGACACCGCTTATCTGGGAATCCTTTGCAAAAAGGAACACCTCATTGCCATTTTTTTAACCTCAAAAAGCTTTTGACACTACTTGGAAATACGGCATTACCCGAAACTTCACACCATTGGCCTCAGAGGCTGTCTCCCCATCTTTATTCAAAACTTCTCTCACCCAGGCAGTTCCAAGTTCGATTGGCCACACCTCTCCAACCCCTACCCCCAAGAAGAGGGCGCCCCCAAGGCAGCATCCTCTCCCCACTCTCTTCAACCTGAGCATTAATGACATCGGGAATGACCTTGGCCCCAGCATCAAATGTACCTCTACGTGGATGACTTCACCATCTTCTACTCCTCCCCTAGCTTTCCTATTGTTGAAAATAGGCTTAAACCAGCCTCAATCAGCTGCAAGTCTGGAGCAACAATAACGGTTTTAGATTCTCCAAAGACAAGACAGTCTGCATGCACTTTTGTCATTTCAACAACCTCCACCCCAACCCGAACTTTGTGCTCAATGGGAATCGATCCTAAAGTTGAAAACACAAAGTTCCTTGGTCTAACTCTAGACCCCAAGCTCACCTACAAGCCACATCACCAACCTGAAACTAAAATGCAATAGCTCCCTCAACCTCCTCCGACTGCTCTCCAACACTACTTGGGGAGCGAACCGCCATGCTCTCCTCAAAATTTTCAGGCTCACCATTCGTGCTAAGCTTGACTATGGCAATATTGTTTACTGTGTCGCTCACAACTCATACCTCAACCACATTAACACTATCCAAAATGAAGCCCTCAGGCTTTGTCTAGGAGCCTACAGGACCTCCCAATCACTAGCCTTCATGTTGAAGCCAACGAACCCCTTTCTACTTAGATGTAAAAAGCTTAGCCTCTCCTATGCTTTTAGAGTCCTCACCAACACCAGAACCCTGTTTACAACCTCATTAGGTACCCCAATTTCTCCTCCTCTTTGATAGGACTAAAACCCTATCGCCCCCTTCAGCTTACGCATTAAATCAGACCTCTTTCAACTTGGCATCAACCCCGCCACTCGGCACCTATTCCTGGCCCACTTTTCCTTGGGCCACTCCCTTCCTTCTGTCCACCTAGACCTCTCCACTTATAACAAAACTCAAACTCACCTAATCTCTTCATCAATCTCCACAACCAAATCAAAGACCAACTCTCAAATTACACTCCATCTATACTGATGGCTCCAAGGAAGGCAACAAGACAGCTGCTGCTGCCATCATCCAAGACATCACCCTCAGTAGCAGACTTCCTGACCACTCATCCATCTTTTCAGCCAAGGCTAAGGCCATTCTCCTCGCCCCTCAACTTTATTGAGTACTCTCCTCTTAGTCACTTTGCCATTTTCTCTGACTCAAAGGCTGTTCTTACTTCATTACTCAATCTTAAATGGGATAACCTCACCTGCCACCTCCTCCTCCGGAAACTCTTTCTCCCACCTCTGCAGGAAAAGTGTTCTTTCTTCTGATACCCAGCCATGTTGGCATCCCTGGCAATGACAGGGCTGATACAGCCGCTAAGCTTGCCCTTAACCTCCTCCCTTCCCCTTTTCCCAAAACCTCTCTGACATCAAACCGCTTTATCGCTTCTCTTGTTCGTGACCGCTGGCAAACCTTATGGAACTTCCAAATTGATAACAAACTCCATGTTATCCAGCCCACAATCCCGATCAAATCCACCATCAACAACCTTTCTCAGATCGACAACGCTCATATTACCCGCCTTAGAATTGGTCACACCCACCTCACTCACTCCCACCTCCTTATTGGTTCCCCAACCTCTGTAACAATTGCCACTGCATCCTCACAATCCAACACGCTCTCCTTGCTTGCCCCCTGTACAACCTTCCCAGAGCTTCTCTCGCCCCCACAACTCAATTGCTGAGTTCTTCCAAAAATCCTCCAGATAAAATAGTCTCCTTCCTTCAGCATGCATCCTCTACAACCATATTTAATCCTCCTCTTCCACCCCTCTCTACTTTGTTTTTAGTTTTACCCATGCACCTCCTCTCTCGATCACAGCTTTCTGGCTTTTGTTCTTGAATTTCTCTCATTCTTCCCCTGGTCTCTTTCCTTACTACCTCTAAAATGATCTGACCTCTCAGGCACAATTTGACCTTCGTTGTCGTGGTGCCGTTAAGACCTCATCAAACAAACAAACAAACAAATAAGCAAGATAGTTTTAAATAAGTTTCCCCCTTTCTAATCCACAAAGTGCTCCAAAGCCTTGTCAGTACCCTCCCCAAAGTCTCCACCCTCAGATCCGGCAATCTCCTGGTGCACTGCACCAGAGACACTCAAGCCACCACCCTCCTCACCACCAAAACCCTAGCTAATACTGGTATTGACGTTAGCGTCACCCCCCACCGTTCCTTAAACTGTAGCAAAGGTGTGGTCAGATCCAGAGACTTGGCCTACCTGACCGATGAAGACCTTGTAAAAGAACTTACCAATCAAAATGTAACTGAAGCCTGTCGCTTCGCCCTCAAGAGAGACAATGCCAAACACCCACCAACACCATATTTCTAACATTTTCCACACCAACTCTCCTCCCACATCACTGCTGGTTACTTAAGAATCCCAGTCACCCCTTATATTCCGAACCCCCTCCGTTGTCATAAGTGCCAGAAAAAACTCCTGCCGCAGCCAAGCGTGCTGTGGCAACTGTGGAGCCCTGGACCATGACAGCACCTCCTGCACTGCACTAATTTCAATGGTACTCATCCAGCTAACCATCCCTCCTTCTCAAAAGACTGCCCCACCTGGCTCCAAGAAAAACAAATTGCCAAAGTAAAAACCCTTAATCCCAACATCACTTACCCAGAGGCCAGGAAGCAATTTCTCGCTTCACTCCCCGCTAAACCATCCTACTCGAGCGCAGTCTCCTCTAACACCAATGTCGCTCCCCTAACACAACTAAAACTGACTCACATACCCAAACAGACCTCACCTGGCTCTTCTTACCCAGTCCTAAGCCCATCACCATTGCCAACAACCCGACCACACCCATTACCCAAACCACCTCCACCACCACTATACTACTCCCCCTAACCTTCCTTCCTCCTCTAAGACTCCCACCATCCCCTACCCCAACACCTCTGATGCCGACAAAAATCAAACACAAGCCAAGCTGGCCAACAATCATCCAAGAAACAACCAATCAACAAAGAGCCCATCATCCAAACCCACACATATGACACGGAAGAGAACATGGATTGTTCGGTGACCGAACATACATCTCGTCCAACTTTCAAAAACAACCGTTCCCAAAGAAACAGGGAAAAATCCAAAGAAAAAATAAACCAACTTAGACCCAACAGATCCTCCTGAAGATAACCCCCTACCTCCTTATGGCGTGCAACATAAACAATAACAATAACATTCACAACATCATACAATGGAACATAAGGAGCCTTAAGGCCAATCCTGAAGAAATTGACCTTCTGGCCACCACCTTCTACCGGGTCGTCTTCTGCCTACAAGAAACTTTCATGAAAGCCACTGACCATTATTCTCTCAACAATTTTGCTTGCTATCACAAACATCAAGTGGACTGTGGGGGCATCTCCATTCTTGTTAGACACGATATCCCACACAGCCCTGTTTACGTGCGCACAGACCTTCAGGCCACAGGCCATCTGTATATCTATCTCCCTCCACAAAACTTTCACTCTTTGCAATATCTATCTCCCCCCAACGTTCAGCCAACCAGTCTTAACAACCTCATCTCTCAGCTCCCCTCCCCCTTCATCCTTCTTGGTGACTTCAACGCCCACAACCCTCTGTGGGGCTCCATTACCACCACCCCCAGAGGCAAGCTCATCGAAAACACTCTTCGACAGCATAGCCTCTCCTTGCTCAACACTAACTACCCGACCTACCTTCACCCTGCCACAGGCTCCCTTACCTGCATTGACCTGTCTATCTGTCCTCCCAACCTCCTCCTTGATTTTAGCTGGAGAGTCACTGCTGACCTCTGTGGTAGGGATCATTACCTCTTCAGTATACATTCCAACCTTCAAACCCCACTGACCACACCCCAATTGAAACCTCAAGAAAGCTGACTGGCCCTTTTCGAAAGCCTTTGTGACTCACACCTCTCCCCCCATCTCCTCGAGGGTGAGGATCCCATATCAAACTTCAGTAATATCCTTATCAACATCGCCACTTGCTCATTTCCCAAAAGCTCCAAACCCCTAATCATCCATCTAACCCTGGTTCTCTGATGACTGTAAAATCGCCATCAAAAACAGGAAAAGAGCGCTCAGGAACTTTAAAACCAACCCGAAAACTTACAACCTCAACCTCTTTCGCATCAGCTGTGCCAAGGCTAGGTGCACTATCAAGGACAGTAAAACCAACACTTGGAACAACTTCATAACTTCTCTCACCACCAACCCCCACTAAGAAGATTTGGAGAATGGTTAACAGCTCCCACGGCAGGGTGGGCAAGTCTTCCATCTCCCATCTCTCCTGGAATGGTGACCTTCTCACCACAAAAAACGACATCGTTAACCACCTTGCTGCCTCTTTCAGCAATATGTCGTCCTTGACCAACTACTCCAATGCCTTCAAAACCAAAAAAGCTTGTGATGAAGCCCGGAGTATCACCTTTTCCTCCAAAAACTCTGAGAGCTACAACAACCCTCTCACCCTTTCTGAATTAGTCCAAGCCATTCACGACGCTGGCTGCGCCTCCAAGGGCCCAGATAACATCCTCTACCAGTTCCTGAAACACCCCAACAAGGCCACCACTACCTTACTCACCATCCTCAACCACATTTGGTCCTCACTCTCCTTTTCCCCTATCAGAAGGACAGCTATTGTCACCCCCGTCCTTAAACCGGGGAAGGACAGTACCGACCCCTCCAGCTACCTCCCCATCGCCCTCACTTGCTGTCTCTGTAAAATTATGGAAAGGATTATTAATCAGAGACTAAACTGGTTCCTTGAGACCAACAGAATCCTCTCCCTTCACCAAACCGGCTTCCAGAAACATCGCAATACCCTAGAACAGTAAATTACGCTCGACACCGCTATCTGGGAATCCTTTGCAAAAAAGGAACACCTCATTGCCATTTTTTTTAACCTCAAAAAAGCTTTTGACACTACTTGGAAATACGGCATTATTCGCAAACTTCACACCATCGGCCTCAGAGGCTGTCTCCCCATCTTTATTCAAAACTTTCTCTCACCCAGGCAGTTCCAAGTTCGTATTGGCCACACCCTCTCCAACCCCTACCCCCAATGTTTACATCAAAGAAAAATTGGTGGAAAACAATTGATTTCTGAAAACCAAGAATTATGACAAAAATTTCAAGGAGGGACACATATTACATTGAAATCTCAGAGGGTGGGTGTCGGACTCCGGTTGAATTGGCATGGATTGACCCTCTATACTTGTGCATCATAGTATTGAAGTTGAGTTATCAAGTTAACATGGATATGAAATTTCACAATACAATTCATCGTTTCTGATTGGTTGAAATATTTACACAAATACTGATAAACCAGTCAATATACTTCACAGAGGTATTTATCAGCTTTACTTGCAAAGTGTCGAGCAATTTTCTTAAGAAAAGATTCTGTCATTAAGTTCCTCATAAATGAGGCTTCATTTTTAGAAAAATACGAATCTGAAGCAATTTTGATGAGAATGATTTATATTTATGCTGTTCATTTCATTTGAATGCTGAGAAAGAAAAGTTGTTTGTGAACCAGTGAAAACAGAGAGTTTTTATTTTGAAATACAAAATGAAGCAAAAAAAGTCAACAAAATATCTCGTGCTTTCTTATCTCGTCCTGACCCAGTCAAGTCTGAGTTCATGTGCGTTGACTTGTTGGCAGCCGCTAAACTTGACTGTTGACGCTGTAGTGTATATGGAATGGCATGGTATAAAAGCATGTTGTATGTATGTAGCTCTAGAACATAACCATGTCTTCCGCATATTCAAACACTTTGACTAAAATTTAAGCAAGTTGTATAACAAACAATAACTTTTTATGCAGTACCTTTAAATGGCCGGTCATTAAAAGATGCATAGTTGGTGGTATAAGTATTTCAAACTTCTTCATATTCTTTCATAACATTACGTCCAAATCTTGCTACAAATTTTCAGTTTTTTCCCCTTAAGAACCAGAACCTTTATTTTGGTGGGTATGACTTTAAGAAGTAATTAATAAATGTACCAAATAAAAGATCGGCATCAGTAATCAAGGTATTTTCTTGTGTAAACAAACAGTGGAGGTTGCTGTGAAGGGTCAGGTTTAGTAACTAGAGTTACTCTAGGTGCAGATCATGTGTTTAATGGCAGGGGGAATCACTTCAAAGGGTGTTATTATTTGAGTTATCGTTACTCTGTTGGGCTTGAGTGAAATCAATTGAATACTATTAATCATCATCATGAATATGCATTTTTCTCTTGAAACAGGGACCGGGAACTGCAAAATCCAATGAAGATGACTTCATTCCACCAGGTAAGTGACTTGCATTTTACTTTCTCCTTCAAGATGTTTTGCTGTACAGGAGTATAAATTGAGAAGTGAATGAAGGGGTCGGTTTACGTTAACAGTGGTAGGAAGCTGTTCTTAATAGACCTTTTCAAACCGAGTTTATCCGAGCGTGATTTCTTCAGTTCTTTGACCAATCAAATGCTGGGGAAACTTTTCCTTTGTTTCCCAACCAATCAGGTGTAGGTTTAAGGAAAAATATGTAGGCAGCAATACAGGCAAGTATTTACTTCAAGTTATACCTTACCTTCCATGCTATAATTATGCAATCTGGTCACATGACCTGATTCTAATGCACTTCTAACCGACCCTAAAAAACGCAGTAACCAGCCAAGCCCTGACCTCCATAATACCTCTGTACCACCTCACTCTTTTTCAGCGCGTTGTTGGCACTAACATTGCTGAAACTAGTCATTTTCATTTTAATCAATTTAACCTTTTCTTTCTAACTCTTTTCTCCTTTACAGCTTCTACCTGGAGGGTTTTTACGCTGCCCTTTCTCATCCGGCTCGCCTTTTCAAGTCTTTCGAGGTAAGGACGAGGTAGCCATGAGTCCGAGATTTTTCGGCCGACCTACACGACTTTACCCGTGTAGCCTACACTTAGGATAGCCGGTTTTTGTCTCCATTCGTACAAAGCGAGTGGCTAGTTCGAGAGCGCCCTACTCGTGGCGGGTGTTTTAGGTCCTAGAGCACTAGGTGTGCCTGTCTAGGGGACCTCTTGCCCCGGGGTTTAGCTGTTTTCACCCTTGGCCCCACCCTACACGAGGAGAGCCTAGCGTTATACTATGTATAGTGTATTAGCACGTTAGGTTATTTCAGTTCACCTTCTCGTATGCATTAGGCCAATTTCTTATTTCGATTTTGGCGCATGCGCATTGGGTCGAGGTCTCCGTTGGGTGTTCGAGGTGTTGCCCTCTAACAACTCCAAGGAGCTACAGTTGTTTCAAGAATACTCAGTTTTGTTTTCACGTTAACTGCGTATGAATTTTTTGTGTTATAAATCATAAGTTTAAGACAAAGTTTTTAATTTTCAAGCTTGTTTTTTGGGGCTTGAGAGAGACCGAAGGGGGGTCTCTACGGCGTACTATTTAAAGGGAAACTAATCTCTTCTTCTTATCTTTACAGACTTCGAGTACACAGTGGTTGGTGTCTTCCACGCTACCCCAGCGCTTGTAAAGCCGTTACGTTGGATGCGTTTTCTCGGGTTTCTAAAGATTTTTCAGATAGAACATTTTTTCAGTTTAAAATTTTTGTTTGTTTAAGAAAGTTTTGTTGTTCTGTTTAGAATGCTATGCCTCGTCTTTCTTTAGCGTGTCAGTAAGTTCATACTTACTTTGCCGTATTTGTGTATGTACGCATTGATATACGTTCTTCTCTTTTCAGGAATTTTATTGAGAATGATTAACTCAGTGGCGTTGCGCCTTAGGTGACGTTCCTAGTGAACGCCACCTAGACTTAAAAAAGATCAGAGAGAGAGAAGACTAAGCTCTTAGTGGCGTTGCCCCTAGAGCGGTAACGGTAAGAGAGAGAGAGAGATAACCTCTTAGGGGCGTTATATGTGTCGCCTAAGTTGTAGTAAGATCCTATTCACGGGTCAGTACAGTTCCGTTGGACGGTCCCTTACGGTTCCGCAGCTCTATTTACGGGCATTGTGCGGTTCCGTGGGCCGGTTCCATTGAGACGGTTCCATAGACATGGTTCCATACGGTTCCGTTGAACGGTCCCTGACGGTTCCGCAGCCCTATTTACGGGCATTGTGCGGCTCCGTGGGATGGTTCCATACGGTTCCGTGGTCCATACGGTTCCGCCGCCCGTTGTTACGGGGCGGTTGGTCCCATTGGACGGTTCCGTAATCCATATGGTTCCGCGGCCCGTTGTTACGGGGCGGACGGTTTCATTGGACGGTTCCATACGGTTTCGCGGCCCGTTGTTACGGGGCGGACGGTTCCATTGGACCGTTCCATACGGTTCCGCGGCCCGTGTTTACGGGGCGGACAGTTCCATTGGACGGTTCCATACGGTTCCGCGGCCCGGGTTTACGGGTCCGTATTTAACGGGTTAACGTACATCGTACAGTTTAATCCGGTTATACGCCCACTAGCTACCAAGCTACGTGGTCAGGTGACAGGTGACATTCTTGACAAGAAGTATAGTATGACAGCTATTTTTCTTCTTGGTCCCGTAGCCATTAGCTACGCAGTTCCACGGCTCGTGTGAACGCAATTAAGACTGTCTACGTTGAACGTTACAAGTTCCGTAATTTATTTTCACCAATATCATGGACATGGAGGACAGGCCCCGAGTGTCGATGTTTTACACACCCAGGATGTCCGCGATGCGTGAGCGTGCAAACGCTTTCTTTAAATTACGCTCCGTGACATCCATCTCACGTGTTTACGCGCGTGCAGATTATGCTGCGAGTCAAATCCCTGTACTCTTAGTCTATGGGCCAATATATCAAAACCATCCCCTTAGGGATTTTCAACCACTAACTTTTTGTTAGTCTGGACCCTTAGCAATCATTTTCTGCTTGTTTGCCATTAAACTGATGGTGGGTGTGAGCGCCAGGGCGTTGTCATGGCAACGAAGTGATACAAAAATGGAATTGAAGGAAATGACATATATTTGTAACTAAACAACATTAAAACACATATATGTTTAATTAAGTATATATATATTTGAAGCTGCCATATTGGTTGTAATCAAGATCGAGGTCATTTGAGGTCACAATCATGCCTTTTCATGACCGTTGCCATGGCAACTCTGTAACAAAAATCTTGAATTTGATAGAAAATGTCATATCTTTGAAACTTTACAGCATAAAAACACATTCCAGTGTCTAAGTATATATATTTGAAACTGCCCATTAGATTGCAATCAAGATCTGGGTCTTTTAAGGTCACGGTCATGCCCAATCAGGACAATAACCATGTCAATGCCTGATAAAAAAATAGGGAAAAATTGTCATATATTTTTAAGTAAACAATGGTAGTGTATAGGCATATAGGGATGTAGTGTAAGGTCACAATCATGCCCAATCATAAAAGTTGCCATGATAACTGTGTGAAAAAATTGAAGTTGGTCAATTTGGAAATGTCATATCCCCGGTCTTCTCTTAGTTGTAATATGCTACAATATAATATGAAATCACAATATTATTATATATGTATAGGCCTGTATAGATTTTAGATAAGCCGGTCGATTGTAATCAATATCTGGGTCCTTAAATACAGTCATGCTTAATCGCAATGCCTAGAGGAATGTTCATTTACATCAAATTGTCTTACAGTATTCTACAAACCATTATTATATTTGTAACATACTTTAATGTGTTACTTAGATACATGCATGTTTTTGGTTACATACTGACACGACTGAGAAGACCAAATGCTGATCTGTAACTTCACTGAAAACTGGGGTCCTAAGGGAAGCATATTAAGGTGTTCATGGCGATTTTCACGCCAATTCTGCTTTTCCAAAAAATGTCCACCACAAAAAATCTTAATTAAAAGATGTTGAAAAAAGCCACAAAGACGGCAGAAAGCTTAATTTTTTATGTCTGTATGCTGCATACTACTTTCCAAAACATGAAATGGTATTCCACATGAGGTCAATTCTCTTATTTTTCATATAAGTCATCATCATCCTCCTCATCATCAAACATATCTTCTTGCATGTTATAGTAGTCAGCTTCAGTATCATCTTCTTCATGATCCTGCTCCAATACTAAATCGATCAGTTCCTTTGGTAGCATTTTATCTTCTGTCCATTGGTACTCCAATTTGTCTCCCCGTAGAACACATCCATGACCATCGTCGGGCTTTGGCAAATCCGGATATGTTAAATCAGCTTGGTTCCATATAAGAGCCTGATAATTGGCACGTACAACATGCATCCTTAAGGAGAATCTGCAGGGTGGAAGCAAACTTAGGTCGATGCCTTTTTCACTGGACAGTAGCTGGTTATTTGGTGTGTAACGTGTCATGAACATGGTATACCGCAGCTTGTTGATGTCCTTGACTCCTGACTTTGCCCCATATAAAAGATATGTGAATGCTTCTAGATCATCAAACGTTCCTGGATTGAGAATAGCGCTTGTACCCAAACCTGTGAAGACAGGAATATATTGCGTTTTTTTTTGCAGCACACGCAGGGGTCCCACCTTGCCTTTATGAACAAATGAACTAATAGTATCACAGCCGGTGAAAGCGTGGAGTGAAAGCAATGCATTGCAAAGATCGTTGCCAATGCCTCAGACTATTTTCTCATCTTGCCACAAAACCCATGTCTATATGTAAATTGAACAATTGCACCACCCCTAAAATAAGATACACTAGCTCATGCTTACCTCTAGATAGCCAGCCCGTGCATGCCAAGTTGCGACTGAAGCCAATAATTCCTGGACCATGCCCACTGGCATGACGGTTATAAGCCAACGAACCCCCCCCCCCCCCCTCCCTTTCTACTTAGATGTAGAAAGCTTAGCCTCTCCTATGCTTTTAGACACCCAACACCCAGAACCCTGTTTACAACCTCATTAGGTACCCCAATTTCTCCACCCTCTTTGATAGGACTAAAACCCTATCCCCTCCCTTTAGCTTACGCATTAAATCAGACCTCTTCCATCTCGGCATTTACCTCGCCACTCTCGGCACCTTCTCCTGGCCCACTTTTACTCCTTGGGCCACCCCCTCCCTTCTGTCCACCTGGGCCTCTCCAATCATCACAAAACTCAAACCCACCCTAACCTCTTCATCAATCTCCACAACCAAATCAAAGACCAACTCTCAAACAACACCTCCATCTATACTGATGGCTCCAAGGAAGGCAACAAGACAGCTGCTGCTGCCGTCATCCAAGACATCACCCTCAGTAGCAGACTTCCTGACTACTCATCCATCTTTTCAGCCGAGGCTAAGGCCATTCTCCTCGCCCTCAACTTTATCTTCGCTCAACCACTTTGCCATTTTCTCTGACTCAAAGGCTGTTCTTACTTCTTTGCTCAATCTTAAATGGGATAACTTCACATCCCACCTCCTCATCCGGAAACTCCTTTCTCCCACAGTCTGCAGGAAAAGTATTCTTTTCTTCTGGATACCCAACCATGTTGGCATCCATGGCAATGACAGGGCTGATGCAGCCGCTAAGCTTTCCCTCAACCTCCTCCCTACTCTTTTTCCCAAAACCCTCTCTGACATCAAACCGCTTATCGCTTCCCTTGTTTGTGATCACTGGCAAACCTCATGGAACTCCCAAATTGATAACAAACTCCATGTCATCCAGCCCACAATTCCGATCAAATCCACCATCAAGAACCTCTCTCGTATTGACAAATTTCATATTACCTATCTTAGAATTGGTCACACCCACATCACTCACTCCCACCTCTTCATTGGCTCCCCCAACCCCTCTGCAACAATTGCCATTGCACCCTCACAATCCATCACGTTCTCCTTGCTTGCCCCCTGTACAAACTTCCCAGAGCTTCCCTCGCTCCCCACAACTCAATTGCTGAGTTCTTCCAGAAAAATCCTGCAGATAAAATTATCTCCTTCTTTCATCATGCTTCCCTCTACAACCATATTTAATTCTCCTCTTCCACCCCTCTCTACTTTGCTTTTGTTTAAACCATGTACCTCCCCTCTCGATCACAGCTTTCTGACCTTTTGTTCTTGAATTTCTCTCATTCTCCCACTGTTTCCTTTCCTTCCTACCTCTAGAATGATCTGACCTCTCAGGCACAATTTGACCCTCGTTGTCGTGGTGCCGTTAAGCCCTCATCAAACAAACTGTTCTATTGTTATGTCCACAGCATTGCGAGAGCTAGGAACTGTAGAGCGATTCACACTCATTCCTTTTTTCTTAAGTAGCTCCATTGCACCAAGATGTGTGTGTCGCAGGTTGAGAAGTGTGTTTAAATATAGTGATGTATACCTTGCATAGGTTGGCTTTACTTGACTGAAGAAGAGAGGGCACATTTCATCTAGACAGGCCATGTGCAAGGTGATGTCATTGATCTTTGTAACCCTCAAGAAACGCATCAGGAGCCATGCCTCATCCATGTAACCTAGCCAGAATTGTGCTGTTTTGCCCTTTTCTCCAGCACATACTTTCGCTTTGTACTCATCATACATCTGTATCCATTCCTTCCATTTGGATTTTGCTTGACAGCGGACAAGTCTTCAGAATTTGGTGTTTTTGCCAGAACTGACATCAGCTTCATTTCCTGCTCACCGATGACTAATCCATCTTCATCTTGAAATGAAGCCCACAATAGCCATTCTAGAGCTTCCATCGATGTTCTGATAACATACCTGGCCCTGTTGTAGTGTTTTCCATTCATGACTTTTTCGATGGAGCCACTTGCACACACTGCAGATTCAACTAGCACTGCCACAAATCCACTCCTTTCATATACTTTCCTAATGCACCGATGTATGCACATGCCATGTGGAATGCCCCCAGTTGAATGATGACATTGCAAAATCGATCTGCATACGACCACAATATTCCGTAGGCCTTCTTAGCAGCAGCCAGATCAAACGTATCTGGTATCTGGTACCCAGTCTGAGAGGTGATTTGAGCAGTGGCGCATGACGTCATCAAGGGGCCATATGTATTATGAATTAATGTTATGGCATTTTCTCAAATTCATTTGTTTATCTTGGCGTTGCCATAGCAACAGCCAGTGGTGGGTGTGGGATTTCATTTGGGGGAGGAAGGGGGGGGGGCTGTTAACACCCAATTTACATAATACTTAACATTCATGACTGAGGGGCAAAAGAAACAATTTTCTTTGATGGGAGGGGGCGAACAACACTAACAAAAATGAATGGGGGAGACTACACCCATGCCCCCCTCTCCCTCCGACACCCCGCTAGTGGCAAAAGTCCCAAATAAAGGTATAACTTTGACCGTAAATGACCCAGATCTTGATTGCAACCAACCAGCAGCTTCAAATCTATACAAAAAAATGGCATTTTTTCTCAAATTCATTTCTTCATTGCCATGACAACGGTCCTTAAAGACATGAACACGACCTCAAATGACTCAAACCTTGATAGCAATCAACTGGGCAGCAACAAATATATATACCTGAACACTTAAAGTGTGCTGATATGTTATCCAGTTACGATCTGGTTAACCTTCGGTCTCCCGGACGTGGATCCATGGACAACCACAAGCTATCAATTTTTTACGCTCTCACACCCGACTCGAGAGTCTGGGCGGTCGACGCGTTCACGATCAGGTGGACCCACTTCGTTCGCTCTCGTGCCGAGAGTGCTGAACAAAGTGGTGTCCGATCAGTGTTCCATGTTTCTTCTGGTGGCTCCTAATTGGCCCGGCCAACTGTGGTTCCCTCAGCTGCTCAATCATGTCGCAGGTTTCCCGTACGAACTTCCGGTCACGGACGAGTTGGTCTCCATACCGGGTTCCGGAAAACTGCACCACAATCCAAGAGCACTCCATTTGACTGTGTGGCCTCTATACGCGAATCCATTGTGTCGCAAGGTCTTTCGGAGGCAGCTGCCCAAATGGCAGCCTGTAGCCAGAGATCGTTCACTTTGGGCATGTATGCTTCCAGACGCGGAATGTTCCGAGACTGGTGCCGGGATAGATCGGTTTCTCCGCATACGGTTTCTCTTGATGACGGAGCGGATTTTTTGTTGGTCCAGTTTAATCTGAATAAGTCCATCAATACGGTCAAGGGGTTCAGAACAGCCATAGCGGCTATCCACCGGGGCTTCCTAGATGGCTCAACTGTCACCGACGCGCAGCCTCTGGAAAGATTGGTTAAAGGTATGTTCTTGCAACGGCCTTCAGTTCGGAACCTTGCTCCCCCTTGGGATATGCAGGTGGTCCTTGAGACTTTGGCACGGGCTCCGTTTGAGCCTCTGCCGGATTGTCCTCTCAAGAAAATGACGATCAAAACTGTGTTTTTACTCTCCGCAGCCTCGGCTAGGCGGAGGGGCGCTCTTCACGCGCTTTCCCTCAAAGAGGGTTATATTCGCTTTGAATCGGGGGGCTTGCGTCTCGTACCCAACCCGGCCTTCTTAGCGAAGAATCAGACGTTCGAATTTTTACCGGAACCTATTTTCCTTCCGTCGCTTGCTACTTTTTCTGACACAACGGAGGACAAGGTCTGGTGTCCCGTTCGATGTCTCAAACACTATATCAAGTGTACGCAATCTTTCCGAAGGAAGTCACCGCTCTTTTCGTGTCCTTCCAACTGCCGCATCGAGCTGTCTGGTGTGATACTATTTCACTCTGGATTTTTCAGGCGATCACATATAATAGGTCCGCGTTGTTCGCGGAACGTTCGGTTCAGGCACACCAGGTACGAGGCATAGCTGCGTCCATTGCGCTTTTTGGTGGGGTTCCCCTTTACGAGATCCTTTGTGCTGCCGTGTGGAAAACGCCAGCCACGTTCGTCTTAGCTTATCTGGTGGATATTCCGGACTATCAGGGCGGGGGTGCACGGGCCGTGCTTTTTGGAGGACGACCACCCCCTTCTTGAGGTGGGTGTTCCTTTTTTGTATTCCCGTTTTCTCGTTCTTTTGAAGTTGTTTACGTTATTTGTCTTAACGTTTTCTCGTTCCTTCATTTTCACTAATTAATAATTTCGGCCGTTGTTCGGGCTCTGGTTATTTTGTTTGTTTATTCTATCAAAACTTTTCCTTTGTTTTGGCAATTGTTCTTTCGTTCTTTTCCAACGAAATTTTTGCCACTTTTTGGCGCATTTCGTTTCGTTTACGTTTTACTAACGCAGATCTGTTGTTTTCTGCTTAGTTTACCTTTACAGACGGTTTGTTCACTTCATGCTTTTTTGACCCGCTCCGGTCCTCTGACGAACTTGGTGAGTTTTCGTCATGCCGTTTTGGGCGTAGTTTACAGTATGTTTCTGTTCACTGTCGGTTTGCGTTTGCGTGTTTTTCACGTATGGGTCACCGTTGTTCTGTTGACGTTTTACCTCAGTTATTCTCCGCAGGGTGTTTTCTGTTTCCTTGCCATAACTTGTAGTGGGTTGCTATTTCTGATAGTTCCTATTCGGAGGTCTTTCGTCCTTAAGAGGAGAAGGTTTTTCGTCCCTTACGGGGGTGTTGGACTAGTGCGAGTGCAGTACCAGCCTTTAAAAAAAAAATTTAAAAAAAAAAATGTGCTCCGGTCTGAACTCCCTTCCTTTCTTTCCTCGGTTGCAATCTGATTGCATAATTATAGCATGGAAGGTAAGGTAAACTTGAAGTAAATTTACCCCGCTAAGCGTAGCGGGGATATTTACGAGAGTAATACCTTCCATGCATCCCGCCCACCTCCCCTCTCGTTCAGGCCTCGGTGGAATGTTGAGTGAGGTGGTACAGAGGTATTATGGAGGTCAGGGCTTGGCTAATTACTGCGTTTTGTAGGGTCGGTTAGAAGTGTGTTAGAATCAGGTCATGTGACCAGATTGCACAATTATAGCATGGAAGGTAAGTATAACTCTCGTAAATATCCCCGCTACGCTTAGCGGGGTAGATTTCCTTCATGTATAACGCACGTATGAGATGTGCCCTTGAAAACATTTTTTTTTTATACGCTTGGTCCCATACCGTGCGTGAATTGTGCAGACGGCCAAGATTCCTCCAGTATTTTATTGGTCAATAATATTCCTTCAGTATACGATTGGTCCATTATGGACACGTGAATCTCGGCCATGTGACATTATTTAAATTAGTTATTTGGGAATTGCCAATTCAGATTTGAAAAGGTTTATATGGTATGAACAGCAGGTAATTTGATATGTATTTTGACCGCTTACAAAATGCTCAAAACTTGATTTTGGCACACTTCATGTTCGCCCTTACAATGGTTTGTATGTACTGACTATTTCTAGGGTTAGTGCTTCAACAGGAAAATAATGGTAATGAATAGGCAGATAGCCTCAAACACATGCCACTAGTTCCACAATCCATTCAAGAGGTAGCAACGGTGTAAGTTAATCAATTATGCGCAAGTGTTAACTAGTCAAGCTCAGGAAAACAGGCTCCAAAAATCATCTGTGAAAAGTGATAGGGAAGCACACAGATCTTAAGCAGATGATTCCAAATATGTGACAATTAGATCAACATTGAAACAAGGCCCGATATGGTTGTACATTGTATGAAAGAGACTGTTGTTTTAACTGGTTAGAACAAGTGGTAGAGCATCCAATTTCCATCCAGGTCATGTATTTGGTCCTCGTTTCAATAATAGCAAAGACTTTATTAATGTGCAGTGCTGCCCTTATTTTTAGTACTCAGCATTATGGCTTCAAGTACAGACTTGTGTAGTTGGAGGCAGGTTTGAATCTCAAAATGTAGCTGAGAAAAATATTGAATAAGGTGTTGATATAATCACAGTGGGTGCCTCTCATGGCCAGAAAGAGTAGAATAATACCAGGAAGTAGGCTAAGCAGATAGGAAAAATACATTAAATTAACATGCCTCAGATACTTAAAGCTTAAACTTGGTATACAAATGACTGTATAAAAGTTTTGTGTAACAAAAGAATGGGAAAGTTATACAGTATGTATTCAAATTTATGTGTAACAAAAAGATCTGGAGGGGGTAAAAGCTTGAGTGATGCATGTACAATATATATATATATATACTTATTTGTTCATGTTTCAGGCGATGACTGTGTTTTAAAAGATGCAGCAAATTCAAAGATTGTTGGACTAACTGTAAAGGTAAGGAAAAGCCTCTCTATATCAGCTTGTAAGTGACAATAAGCTGATCCCTCTGTCCAATGAGCATTTTCATCTCAAGGATATGTTATTGTCATCATTTAGCTGCTGTGCAAGCAACCACTAATTTCTTCCAATTATCAAGACCCTGTACCACCTCAACAATATTGTTTGACTTATGTAATTCATTCTGATGTTGTAGCAGATGTTGGATGTACGTCAAGTGCGATGTCCATATAATGACATGTGGGGTGTTTCTGATGATTTTCTGGTGATTCACGACCATAAATTTAAGGCATAAAGTGGTTAATCGAGGGTCCTTCGTAAAAGTCTCTTTAGAAACTGTGTTACTTCTGTAGGTGACTGACGTAGTCAAGTCTCTAATTCTGGCCAGTGCTTGATCGATAACTTTGAAGGATTCATATTTCAAAAGCCACAGTGCAGTCAATCATTTCAGTTAAGTTTTAGCAAGAGAAGAAGTCAGTTGAGGGGAAGTTTAACAGCTGAAGAGGAATCCGGTCAGGATTCGAAAAGCTTCCTTTTTCCTCTCCGAAAATAGAACACATAATAAGTCCTCTTAGCATTGGAAACAGCTTTTGAAATATAAATATTTCAAAGTTCTCTTCAGAAAATAGTTTGAAGTTGGTACCCTAACCTCATCATGCTTAGGGTGGGGGGGGGGGGAGTCTCAGGGTCTGCTGGTGTTTATCTTTCATGGTTTAAAGACAGGGAGAAATTTGTTCATCCATAACTTGCATAGGGAAGAAAGGTTTAACAAGACTGCTTATTCCTCTATTAACCCTTACTCTACCATGTGGCAATATTATCGCCGTTTTGGGTGCCCTGTCTGTGACTCCGCCTCCCTGGCACATTTTCAAAAAGTGCTGGTAGAGTAAGGGTTGATTAACTCGCGACAAGTGTGCCAACTCGAAAATATATGCAACATGGTCCCGGTGGGAGTGGGCGGCCTACTGGGTTACTGAAATGGAATGAGCCCGACTTTGCTGCTCGGAAGACAGAGGACCCTTCAATAATTAGCCTGAGCTTAACCCTTACTCTACTATTTTCAAAAAGTGCTGGTAGAGTAAGGATTAAGCAATCAAACAAGATGTTTAGTGTCCGTTAAATCAGTGGGGATTTACTGGTGTGTAACTTGTTATTGCTGTTGCTTTTTATCTTTCTACTTTCATTTTCTTCTTTTAGTCAAGAGAATATTGTATGGGAATGGTTGAAAAGGCTTTTGCTGACAACAAATCATGTGGGAATTGTGACTCTGTCGAGAGAACACCAAGGTAAGTTCTATCATCTAATTTCTCAAGATATAGATCAATTCATTAAAGGCCAAACTACAATTTTAGACTTAACTGATGGGACATTTCAATGATTTTTCTCTTCAAAGAAGATGATCTGTTTGTTTAGCCCCGCCTCCCACCCCAAACAATGTTGTTGTCAATGTTGAATATGAAAGTGATCTCACATGAAATAGAGAATGATTGTATAATCAAGTTCATAAACAAATTTGGCTCAATATTTTAAAAAGTTATTCTAAAGCACCTTACAATCATGCAAACATAAATTAAGATAATAGCAAAAAAGAACAGTAAAAACAGTTACAAGATAATACACTAAAAAAGTTACATATTAAGGTACAGAATTGACAGCACAATCATTAACCCTTACTCTACCAGGGCTTTGAAACATGCGAGCCAAATTTTCGTAACTTTTTTTTCACATGCATTTTTGATAACCTTCCTTTCATTTTCTTTCATTAGAAGTTTGGATGGAATGGAAGCTAAGATATTTATATTTTGAGTAATGAAAGCCAAGTTAGGAAATATTTGACAAAAATATGCAAAATTAAGCAATTTTTGGATAAATTTGGTCAAAAAATTGCACAAGTAGAACTTCTTGTCAATATTGAAAACATAGATTTGTGTTACATAGGCTCTTTACCAAATTTCCTTGCCAATGATGCAAATCTAGAATTTTTAGAAAGAAAGGAAAGATGAAAAAACACGCAAAATTATTTTAGTCAAATGACCCCTGAAAACTGCAGCAGAAAAATTATAACGCAGTAGTCATGGTGAGACTCGAACCTGGTGTGCTCGCGTGCTGGCTGCGTTCATATTCACCACACCAGATGATCATTGAAAAAGCTGTGGTGAAATTTAATTATTATAGGAAAGGGTCCAAATAGAGGGCATATTTATATATCAAATGAAAGGAAATTGCAAGCACTTTCGAACAGCGGTTCAACAAAGCATGTGCGATGTACGGTTTTGGTACACAATTTTTGTGAAAAAATGGCAAAAATTTTACAGAAATTTCTCCAGAACAAAAGATTGCAGGTAGGGATTATAAAAATTAGACCAAAAATCAATGATATCATGTCTTAGGATTTGCATGTTTGATTTTGAAGCAAAAATGTGATCTTAAAGTTATTGTAAGATTTTAAAGGAAAAAAGATTTTTTGCCAATTGTTTTGCACTTTTTGAGTTTTACCCTTTTTCAAGCTACTTTTCCTTAAAATTCTGTAATATGACCCCTATAAAAAAGTTGCGTTTTGTGAAAGAAACATCCGAGTACTTTAAAATGATATCAAGATTACTCCTATAGGATTTTGGCAAAGTCTCAATTATATTTTTAGAAAAAACAGGTGGTTTGAAAACATCGTTGCCGCATGGTAGAGTAAGGGCTAAGATAAGTCAGAGTAAATATTGGAATTGTTGAAGGAATTTAGCAGATATTACTGAGGGCGGCAGACTACTCCACAGCCATTGTCCCTGTTCAATAAACACACAATTACCAAACAAAGATCAGGCATTCCAGACTGGCATAAAATCATAAATAAAATGGCTGGGGGCCTGAAAGATCTCAATTTGGGTATTACAAGAGAACCTAAGGGAGTATCTAGTTGGTTTTGATTAAAACAGTGAACAAATTTTGTTGAAGAGTGTAGGCTGTTAGATAAAGATTTTATGTTTAAATTCCTTTGAATATTTTTTATTACCAAAGTGAAATTAGTGCTGAATGCTAAAAATAGTAGTTTTTGTAGGAGCAATTGATTTCCAGAATAGGTATAGAGCGAAATGAAACCAAAGCGTGAAACAGATTATATCAAGACAAAAGCAAAATAAAGTTTTTAAATAAATTTTGGAGTGGACTTAACCGAAAGTGGAAAGAGAATCATAATATTCTGAATATGTTTGATTGCTTTTAAAGGTTTTTTAATCTCTTTGTTAATCTTTATTTTTAAAAATGGGACAGAAAAGCCACTGAATGATTGTTTTGTTCAAGCAATTGGAACTTGAAGCTCAGAGCCTGGAGGGGCTATTGAAGATTATGTTACTTCTTTTGGTTTAATTGTATCAAAGTGCATGCCTTTGGAAGCTCAATTCTGATGAAAATATGAGAAATTCAGAAAAAGTTCTTCTTTTAAGTCGTTGTTGCCATTATTTTGTCCTAAAATGACAATTATCTACACAAGGTTGAGAATGAAGTAGTAATGTAGTTTTACAGCACTTGTTGGTTTTACACCAGGTATTTTTGCTCTATACTATTATAAATGCATCTAAGTGAAATACTTGTTTGTTTTTTTGTCCACAGTGATGTCTTGGCACTTGCCGTAGATGCAGAGCATTCTGTCTTTCAAGCAGCCAAAAAGGCAAACCTCTACAAATCCAAAATTATCAGTTTGGTGAGATTTTCTTCAACTTCTTCATTCTCAGAGTGCATACCTCAACACACATTTTAAAGCAACTTTAATACAACCTTTGCATTCTAGTATTTTTTCCTTTGATCTTTTGCAAAATACCTTAATGCTATGGAAGAACTAAAATCGTGGGCAAAATTTGTTTAGGAAAAATCCTCACTTTCCTCAATTAATGTTGAGTCACATTTTACCATATTTTTTGCAAATTGCACAACATTGAATTAGAGAAGGTGGGAGAAAATGCTGTAGGGAATTTTGAGCGATTTTGTCTCAACACTTTTGGCCACGATTGTAGGGATTTTCCGGCACAGTATTGTACAGAAAGTATATTGAATTTGTAACAGGAAATTTATGTTTAAACATAATGAAAACAAAACTTCAATCAGTTCACGCTACAATGATAATGATAGCAGTACTAATGATACCTGTATACCATAACAGAATAGGTATCAGTTTCCACAATGCTTAATGGGGCCTTTTTTTGCAAAGAAGAAAAAACAAAAAGAAGAAAAATGAAACACAAATGTAATAATCAATTAGCCACTGCAACAAAAGTTCTGATACCTCCATTAAAAAAGACAAAGGTTAATTGATTACAGCGTCATGTAATTAACCATTAGCTATTACTTTTCACTGATAATTGAGTGATTTGATATAGAAATAACTTGGCATAATTATATTTTCAAACTTTGAATTCTAGAGTTCAAAAGAGAGCCAACAACACTCTATTTTTAGCTCGACTATTCAAAGACTAGTAGAGCTATTCTACTACCATCAGCATTGACATTCGGTAAAGTTTTGGTTAATGTTTTCATAACTTAAGTTATGAATGGTTTAAATTTATGTGACTTGGCATAGAGGTATAGGACATGGGTACTCTTCAAATGGGCATGATTTGGGGAAACAATGAAAATATTTGTATCTATGTCGGAAATTAAAGCGAAAGTGGGGATTTTGTTTACACAGATAATCATATATGTTAAGAAAATTGTCTACACGTAATGGTGAGGTATAATGTGCATGTTAATTAGGTTATTTGCATAACAATAGACTTTCATAGAAAATATTCAACCTGAGATAATAACTTGGTACTTATACAGTTGTATGTGGCATTGGTACTGTTTAGTTAAGCATGATTGGGGGGTTGTGTGTACATACTAATTAGCTTATTTGCATACCAATGAAAATATTTGTATCTATGATATCTCTTAAATAACAGTGGTTGTGGGTTTTTGTTTAAACAAATGATCATATATGTGAAGAGCATTGTCTACACTCAATGGTGAGGTGTAGTGTGCATATTAACTAGGTTATTTGCATAACAATTTTCCCTTAACTGTTTCAGCTGTCAAATTATAATTACCCTTAACTTGATTCTTTTCAAGTACTTTCTTGGCATATCCAATATTTTTAATTTCCAAAATCACAACAGAAATAAAAAATATCTAAAGACTGAGGATATCAGGATGTGATGTCACAACTACAGTATATAGTTGTCAGATTTCAGTCATTTCTAAACAAATGAAACAAAACTTTTGACTTAAATATCTCCTCAATGGATTTATATTTTGGAATGCTTCCTTCACCATTTTTTTGTTTCTTTCTTATTAGTCCTCTTTCTTATAAGATGAATTATCTTGACCACTGAACTAATGCTTTAAGATGAATAGAGAGGGTAGTTAGGTAAGTAAATTACAGAAGAAATAACAAATAATTGCATTATGCTGCAAGGATACATTGTTCATATTTAATATTTCATTGACATGGGCAAGTCATGCGTCTCTCCTTTCTTTGTGAATTAATGGATATAATGAAAACAGGTGTTTCATTTATAAAGATTTCTTTCATGTATTCTGAGTTATTGGGTGAAGTGGCAACCTCACCCAAAATGTCTGATACAACTCAAAGATATTTTAAGGCTTGCAGTAAAATGTGAAAATCTAAAGAAAGGGGAAAAGTAAGTGCATCCTTCAAAAGTTTATGTAATTTGAAATAACTTGCCCTACTAGCCCCATTACCAGCATATACGTCCATCAACAAGCCATTGTCTACACTAGCTTTGAATAGTCGAGCATACTGTCCTTCTGACAGTTCTTGTTATTAGTGAACTAGAACTCTTGACTCTTTGCTCTCTTTGGAATGAATCAGATGTTTTTATGTCTGATATTTTAAGATATTTTGACAAAATATGTATACACTAACTGTTTATAAATGAAGCATTTGTTTGAAAGTTGATCTCATCTGCTGTGTAGGGATGGACATTGAAGGCTATCTATGCATACCTAGGAGTATTTCTTATTTTGATTTTGTATTAGTGAAAAATATTATTCAAATTGAGTGTTTACCTGTACCATCACACATCAGAATATTTTTCAAGTTAAAAGGCTCGAAAAGTAAACACACACCTGGAAAAAAGCCATGGTTGCAGCTCTGGAAAAGCAGGAATTCGCGGGAAGAAGTGTTATTTTTCATTTAAAAAAACCCCATCTTTTTTATTACTGAAGATAAGCAACAGTATATGTGGTAAAAGTTAAGGTTTAGGGAGATTGTTTCGGGTTTATTGCTCTTAAGAATGTCCTCCCACGTAATTGTGCGATAACCAGTACATTAAATCGAGAAACAGGGAACATGTGTGGTAAAGTGTGCGCATATCAAGATGTATTTCCTACATTTATAGTATTCCCTCATGAATTTTGTATGGGAAGATATTTGGCACTTTTATTTAGACCTGTGGAAATATTATAATTAATTCCAATCTGAGTAAAAATAACTTGAAAATGATTAATTTTGGACATATTTGTCATCCTTAGTAGCCTTATCTCTGCATACCTCCCATAGCAAGCTCTTTTTGTATTCAAACTGAATAGTTCATCATGCTGTCATAATAAAGGCAGCTCTACTTAAATCACTTTGTTGGATTTTTTTGTTGTTTTCCCCCATTAGAGAAAATTCATCAGCTTTAAGACATTCCTATGGTAGTAGTTCAAGTTATTAGCATTTTATACTGGCATTAGTTTCTTGGCAATCTTTCTTACAGGTAGGGGAAATAAAGAAAAGCACAAAAGAAGGGATGATTTATGAACTCCCATCTCACAACGGCACATCATATAATACCACAAAGGTATGCATTATATTTTCAATTATTCTCTGTCTTCCATTCAAAGCACACTATTATTTAAGAAGATGTTATGTTTTTCTTCTACCATTTGTGAGAAAGAGCGCATATTTTGTGGTACACAATATCCAGAATGTCAAGAAATTCATCAGCAATATTTCATATTATTTTGTGAAGGGATAAGTATATGTTTCAGGATTTTTTAGTAGAAATTGCTGCTCCCCTTATGGGTCAGTAAAAGTTGATGAAGTTACTTATGGTTATGCTCCTTTTATTAAATGTGTCCATGAATACTAACAATACACCCATGATACACCCATGAGAACTCTCCAATTTTCAACAGGTTCAAAGACGTTTATCAGATTTGTTATTGACCTAACAAATTGTTGAAATTTCTGACTAGTTTGTGAAATGATTGAAATTTGATGGGTTTGTGAAATGTGTGATGAGTCTGTGAAAAGTTAGATGGGTCCACACAAGTTCGTGATAAGTCCAAAACCCTGATTCCAAATTCTGATAGGGTCATGAAGTGAATGAGACTTGATGGGTGTGTGAAATGAGTGGAATTTGTGATGGGTTCATTACTTGATTGAAAGCTGATAGGGTATAAAATAATCAATTTCCATTAATTGTGTAGTGGGTCCATGGTATTTATAAAACTTCTGGTAACCATTTGAATTTGTCAAATTTTTGATGGATTTATAATCTCATCCAAATTTGTGATGGATTCCTAAGCTATATGCAAGGTTGGGGTGGGTCACTAAACTCGATCAAGTTGTGATGGGTTAAAAAAGCTAAAGCTTCAAAAACGTTTTCACATTTCTGATGCTTCACTCCTAGCTTTGTAAAGTCTATCAATCTTAAGTGTATAGAGCAAATTTGTAAATGGTTTAAACTAGATACTGTTTGTAATGAAACCCTGGTTAAATTTGTAGGATTGTGAGATTTGAAACTTTGTGATGATAGGAAAGACACTAAAGCTGATGCTGATGTCCCAAGATTTAGTTTTTGTATTGTGTGATAAATATTTTGTTCTGCTTCTTAAAATTTGGTTATTTTATTATTTATTATTGCTAAGAAATATATAATTTCATGAAAAATTCTCTTTTTATGAATAGATAAAACAAAAAATGGACTCTGGTTTATCCTTCGGGGGATTTCAGACAGCAGCATCATTGCTTCAACAAAGTCAGTCAAGCAAGGTTGAATCCTTACACACAGGAAGCAAAAAAAATGGCAAGATCTCTGCCCTATTTGTAAATAAGACCAAATTGGTTGAAAAAAAAGGAAAGTTAAGATTTGAAGAAATTATTCCAGACGTTTTGAACAAGAACGGTTTAAAAGGAAGTCAAAATAATACAAGTGATTTCAAAGAAAAAGAGTTTGAATGTACATTCACCAAAGCAAGTAATTTATTTAGAGATAAACCAACTGTTGGAAAGAGCAAGAAGACAAACAGGGATCAAAAGGGTAAGACAGCTCCTGCAATTGAAGACGACTGGGATGTTCATTCTAAACAAGTTTTTGCGAAAGTACGAAGAAGGTGCAAATTGGGTCGATGAATTTGAAGAATCAAGTAGAAAGGAAGTCGGAACTGATGGAGGTGACCTTTCATATGAAAAGCAAAAACTGATCAATGGGAAAGGGAAAAACAAGGGAAGATTATTTGAGAATGATGGAAGCTCAGACGGGGAGGATCATGATATCCCTTCAAGTGAAACTTATTTGCTCAATGAAAGGAACAAGGAAGAGTTGGAACAAGAAGCAGACTTTACCACAATTACCTCAGATGTTATTGAAGTTTAAATTCAAAAGTGAAACCATCAATAGATTCAGTAATAGACATCTCGGAACCACTGACGTGCAATAATGACAAGAGCAACAAGGAATCTCAAATTTTGCCAAAATCAAAATTATCTGTTTCAAGAAGAGAATTAAGTGATGAGGATGGAGCAGATGGGATGCAGATGAATTCAACCTTGATGAAAATGATAAGAAGCAGAAAAAATCATTGCCAAAGATCCAGTACTTTTTTGAAAAATCCAGGTGAGTTCAAAAGAAATATTTCATGCCAATCTTTCATTTCAAATTTATTATGACCAGAAAGTGTACACTATATTTTAAGAAATTGTTATGTTAAATCCATCCTAGTCATTATGCTCATAGTGCCAGTGCTTATTCCCGGTTTCCATGGTGCAAGCATATAGTAGCAAATGAATCTCCCTGGATGGGACACCAATCCATCGCAGGTAAACTCACCAGCAATACCAGCAATAATGGTACCCATTTTCACAGCCTGTGTTTAGCTGAGGCAAGCAGGATAAAGTGTCTTGCCCAAAAACACAACAGAGTTGCGTTCTTGGAAAAACCTGTTGCTTCTAGCTCTAAACACAGTTTCCTAACCACATTTCCCATTTGAATAAATCAAAGGCTGTTTATTTTGTGTAACATCTAGAGTCATAAGTACTTATTAGAAATCAGCACATTGTTTTCTCCTCATTTGATGCTACAAAGCAAACAAGGGACCTCTGTGAAAGTGCGTTAAGTTTTAACCTTTCAATCTAGCATACCTGTTTTGATCATCGGTGGGTCTACAAACAGTGCTCCACAACTGGTTAATAAAACTGCAGTGGGTATCTTGATGTAAGTACCCCAGGGGAGGTCTGTCGGGATGTTTTAAATCTTTGATGATATCCTGATGATCAAATAGATCTCATTCTTCATGCATGAATATGTGATATTCAATACAATTTGTTATAAAATGTTGGGCAATGTTCCTCAGTGTGTGGGCTTAACTGCCTCCTTTGTTAAAGAGGATGTGTTACTGCTAAAGATGTGAAATGTCTTTGGCTATTATCTGGAACCCTCTAAACTAGCCTTATGTCCAATTTGAGAATTTTAAGTTTCTTAGCTTCAATGGGCAGTATTTTTAGTGGCATGCCTTCTGAACCCATATCTTTGAAGTTCCCATGCACTTATAAAAGTCCAAATAGATTTTGGTCCAAACTTTACTGTTTTCTTATATACTGTAGTTCAACGTTTTGTATTTCCAAAGATGTTGCTGGCTTTGCAAATTTATTTAAACAGATATATTTAAAAATATGGGCAAGGGTTTGAATCATGCTTAAATCAGCATGGAACATTTTTTTGCATATTTTATCATTGTTCAGTGCTTTTAACTTTACTGTGTATTTGCTTTTATCTATGTTTACTTTGTTTTATTTTCTCTATAATCCAAAGTGCCACTTCTGGAGAAGAAATTGCCGTTGAGAATAAAGAGAAGAGGAAATTATCAATATCTTGCCAGGTAATCAGAAAAAAAATGGAATGGTCTAGTCCATTTAATAGTATAGAGGACAAAGGATAAAGAACTAAAAAAGCAAAATATTTTTCTAAAAATCTCTTCCCATTTAGACGATGCTCAAATTATAACTCTCACATACTTCCCTTTAAATGCATGTTGATTTTACTTAACAGTTTGTGATGTCAGAGATTTAAATTTCTCAAGTCTGTGTCTTTTATTAAAATATTCATTTCTCTTAAGAAGGGTTACATATTTTAAATATATTAGTTAACAAAACAGAATTGAGAAATTGCAACTTTGATCACCATTTCAAACAGCGAAGGATTCAATTGATTGATGATAAATACATGAAAAATTGTCTTGGAACTGCAATTATGACATCACAATGTATACTGCACCGGTCACTTTTAGACACTGGACAAAATTTCAAAATGAAGTAACTGCTACTTGGAATCAGTGAATATAATTTAATTATTATGTGATAAAAAAATAAAAGAGAAACATAAGTGTATAGCCTCATGTCCTGTGGATCGGATCACTGAAGTCATGATTTTTGTGAAAGTTTCCAAAGGTTTCTCTGTAGCTGAAAACTTTTGTCATGAGTATCATACTTGATATGCCTATTTACTTCTTTAATGTTCTCTATAATGTAGGATGTACATGCCTTACAGTAATAAAAAGTACTTTTTTTTTTCTTCCTTAAAATATTTATTTCTGCTTCTTTAACTTAACAAAAACAACTTATGTATACACAAATACAACAAACTCAATTTTATAACAATTTACAAAGTAAGAAGAAGAATTCCATGCCATGTTAGTGTTATAGTTTTAAAAAGAGATAACTTGAAATTGCACAAGCTTATGACATACAAAGTATTTTACAGTATGTTGATATAGGCTGGCATACTTTCATTAAGATCAATAAACTTGTCGTAAGTATTGCTATTGGAAGATAATTCTTTTTTAACAAGCTTCCTGGCTATTAGCTGCTGTACTTCTCTCAGATTCGTATTTTCTTTTCTTCCTACCTCTGGAATTATCTAACCTCTCAGGCATAATTTGAACCTCGCTGTCGTTGTGCCATTAAGCCCTCATCAAACAAACATTAACTCTAAGAGAAAACTGAAATGTATTAAGAAAATGAGAAATGCATGGTTTAAGGTCTTGGATTTTGCAATGAAAGATAAAATACTTTGCATGAAAAATCAAAAGATGATAAATGTTGTTGTCTTTTTCTAAAAAGCCAAACAAAACAATAATTTTACAAAAAAAGGTTGCTTTAATAAAATGATAGACTGAACATCATCCAAAAAATTTGACAAAACTGACATTCCCAAGGTAGATGGCGCATAGTTTCATTATGAATTTTGCAAAAAGAACACAGGGAAGTATCAACATATCCAAGTTTATGTAGCTAACTGTTTGTTGAAATAATCCTATGCACAAAACGAAATTGGAAGTACCGTATCTTTTGTTCACAAACCGTAAAATGTGCTATATTCAATATTTTAGACCAATTGGGAAAATCAGTCTCCCTTTTCTTCTGGGCAGACCAAACACAAGTAAAAGATTTAACAAGCTTAAGATAAGAGACCTTTGAAACCTTCGTGACCTGTTAAAAATATGGATAAAGTTTTCTTGATTACAATGGGAACTGGAATTTCCACAACCAGAATTCTTCCAGTGAGATGGGATTGCATGAATTTATCCAAAGTAACTATAGGGAGATTGTAATATCATATGCATTTAGAAAATCATTATAGCTTAGGGCTGTATTATCATTATCAAAAAACCCTAACCATATTAACAAATACCCTTTTCTGACAGTTGCTTATTAAAAAAATGGGATTATCATTAATACAGATAAAGCTGTTATTCCAAATCAACTGGATATTAAAGTCAGCAACAGGGCAATGAAAGGTACGAGCACTCCAGGCTTTATAAACATATATAAAATTACAATTAATCTTAATGACATTCAAACAGCCATTCCCCTTAAAAACATACACCCACCAAATTACTCTAGATTAATATCATAAAACAACTTCCCAATGCTTTGGAGTTGACTCAAAATATCTTTTAACCCAAGAAAGTATTAAAGAGTTAATAAAAGACTTCAATATGGCATTCTAAGACCACCATTTACATAATTATCGATTAGAATAGAGCATTTAAGCTTATCTATTTTCCCGTTCCAAACAGATTTATAGAGCAACTTTTCAACATCAGAAATAACATTATTTGGGAGGTTTGGGAGAACAGAAAACAGGCAAACATGTTCAGAAAGGGCTAAGGATTTGATGATTGTAAATTTACCAAATGGAGTAAGATCCCTGGTTGACCACATTCCAAGTGTGCTTTGGAGACGTGAGAGCTTGGGTTGATGATTCAGGGCAAAGAAGTCCTCGTTGTTGTGGTTAAAGAAGATACCCAAATAATGAATCAGTCCATGGGAAATAGTTAGATGAAGCTCGTTTATAAAGGAAGAGGGAGTTTTAACAAATTGACCTAGGGGAAAAAGAAAAGATTTATCAATGTTAACTTTAAGGTTATAAGCAGAGCGAAAAGCACTAATGACGTCAAGAGCTGCAGACAATGATTCAGACATGCCATCAAAGAAAAGGACTGTATCATCTACATATTGTGACATTTTTAACTCATTATTCAAAATATTGATACCATGAATAGAATTACAGTTTCTATTCTTAACAGAAAAAATCTCAGCACACAAGAGAAATATATACAGGCTTAACGGGCATCCTTGATGGACCCCGCGAGAAATACTTAAAAACCAGATGAATGACTGTTATTCAAAACACAATGTACTAACATTTGAATGTAAGGCGTTCAACCACCTTTTGAAGTTGCAGCTAAAATTGAAAAAAGAAAGCGACCTATCAATAAGATTCCTGCTAATAGTATCAAACGCCTTCTCGAAGTCTTAAGGAAAAGAAAACCAGGCAAATCATACTGTAGTATGACTGTAACTAACTGTAGTACACTGAATAAGATCAAGAACTACACGAATATGTTCCCCTATTCAAGAACTCTTCATAAAGCCAGTCTGGTTATCACTAATTAATATGTTGAGAACTGATTTTAATCCAGAGGCAATGATAGACTTAGCTGCTATTTCATAGACCGTATTCAAAAGTGAGATACAGTCGGTCTCCAATTCTTTAATCTAGCATTATCTTTGTCTAATTTGGGAATTAGAGTAATAACTGGCCTTCCTTAATCACTGCATGGCAAGATGTTTATCATCACACGCATAATAGGATGAGTTAGTAACCAAAACCCCCATATCTTGCCAGAAGGGTTAATAGAACTAAACTGGCAAGCCATCGGTACCAGGGGTCTTAGTATTAGGCATACTTTCTAAAGCATGAAACATTAATTTATTGTAAGTTGACCTTCACATGTACTGTACAACTATCATCATTATTTAAGTAAATTTTGTTAGGTAAATTATCAAAGAACTGTTCAGGGATAACACAGTCGTCATTCATACTGTATACAAGTTTGCATAGAACTCTTTCTCAGCCTTTAGAATATGTGACTATTACAAATTTCTACACCATCATCAAGAATTAACTTTGAAATAACATGATTTTTATGATTACGCCTTTTAAGACCAAGAAAAGAAGGACTTTCGCTCACCGGCATCAACCCATTGTGCATGAGAACAAACACTAATACCATTGTACTTATAATCATAGAGGGAATCTAATCCAACACTAATACCATAATTTCTCTCATTCTCCCCCTGTTTTCTTTACTTCCTACCTCTAGAATGATCTGACCTCTCAGGCACAATTTGACCTTAGTTGTTGTGGTGCCGTAAGCCATCATCAAACAAACAAACTAATACCATTGTACTTATAATCATAGAGGGAATCTAATCCAACACTAATACCATTGTACTTATAATCATAGAGGGAATCTAATCCAACACTAATACCATTGTACTTATAATCATAGAGGGAACCTAATAGTTTCTGAGCAACATCCAAATTGCGCTTATTAATATCAGAGGGATCGTCATCAAAACATTTCTTACAGGTTGCTAATTCGTTCATAATATCATTCTCATGTTGTTTACGCTCCTTTGCCTTTTTGGAAGAAAATGAAATAGTAAAAATTAATGAGCAAATATATAATTGAGAGTTTCATGTTTAGTTAAAAGTAAAAGTTTAATTTTATACACAGTATTAGGATGTTTCAGTTTTTGTTTTGTAGTGTATATGAAAACAAATTCAAGATGGATTTCCTCTGTTGTATTCAGCCCGGATGTTTTCACTTATTGCAAGTATCATTTTCTGATACAACTCAAAGATATTTTGAGGCTTGCAGTAAAATGTGAAAATCTAAAGAGAGGGGAAAAGTAAATGCAATCTTCAAAAGTTCATGTAATTTGAAATAAACTCCCCTACTAGCCCCATTACCAGCATATACATCCATCAATAAGCCCATGGTCTATGCTAGCTTTGAATAGTCGAGCATACTGTCCTTCTGACAGTTCTTGTCTTAATCCTACCACACAAATTGAGTAAAAGCCCATAACCATTGTAGTTTCTTAGCTGTGCTAGATGTAGTAATTTATGATGGTTAATTATCTTTAGTTGAGGTGTCTTATCTAGAACCGTACTCTTCGTGTTACAATAAGTATTCACTTACAGTGTTTATCTTTCCTCACTGGAATTAAAACTGCCTGGAGATGTTTTCCCTCATAATATTTGGATACATTACCAAGGAATGAATGGCTGACTCTGCAAATCAGAATTTCACCACATGATGTAGTGTAATTCTTTTGGTCTTTTTTAAACCAAATTTTCATAATATTATCACAACTTCATATACTGTCATTTAATCTGAAAGGCTTACAACTCGTTAGGTTTATTATGGGTTAATATATTCACCATTGCAATGCAGACAATGTACATACAACCTGCTTACAACCCACAGCTGCAGTGATATGGTTATTATATTAACCATTTGACTTCTGCTGTGGGCTGAAAGAAAGTATCAAGTATTTTCAGTCAAAAGATTTATATATTAAACCTTAAACTGCACACATTGTGAAACCACTCCCTTGCAACCCTCAAACACATCCAAAGGGGTTGAATCATGTGAATGGGATCAAACACTCAACTCTTTTAAGAAACTCATTCTCCATAAAATGAAGGTGGAAGAATCATCAAAGGGGTTAAATTACGGCTTTGACTGCTGCTATGGGCTGCAAGAAGGTGGTTTGTATGGTATCAAAGGGTTAATATGGAGTCAAAAGGTGAATATAATAAAACTTTAACCAAAGTATGTGACATGCAGTGATCAGTCAGTATTCTAATTTGAATAAACCCTTCACTCTTTTAGGAAAACTCTCTCTCCAAAAAGATGAAGGTGATGGACTCTCACTTGATGATACTCAATAAGAGGAAGGTGTGGTTTGACCCTCAGGTGGGGGATAACGAGAACCTAGAGAGGGAGTCCTTCCAGGATAGGAGGATACAGAAAAAACTCTCAACCAGTATAAGAAAAGTTGCAGCTGATGCTGTGGTTAAATACCTTACACCGTACTACAAGGATGAGAAGTTTGGGTCAAAGGTTAGCAATTTAGGCTTTCTATAAAATGTGTGTGCAATGTCATTCTGTACAGTACATGCGCAAACAGTACCCTAGACCATTGTGGTCTCCAGAAGTTTGTGTTGAATGCCCACTGAATACACAGTCAACCCCCAAACTCTAAAAAGTCATTCTTTTCTTTGTGCGTATTCATGCTCACTCGGATTTATGAATATATGACTTTAAATTTGTCATTTGCTGACGATGATTTCATGGTCAAGGAATGTATGAATAATGGTTATTTTTGCAAAACTTTTAGTTAAAGGTTGAATAATTATGTTTATTGGTGTTTGCAACTTATTTTTGATTAAAAAAAAGGATGAAATTTACAGACAAAAAGAACGTTACAAAACTGAAAAATTTATACTATGAATTTCTCCCATGTGATGTGTGTAATCATTCTCGCAACAGAGTGATTTTTGACTATGTGATGTAGAATTTCCTTTTACATATCT
The DNA here is from genome assembly GCA_020152595.1 of Chiridota heheva. Lineage (NCBI taxonomy): Eukaryota > Metazoa > Echinodermata > Holothuroidea > Apodida > Chiridotidae > Chiridota > Chiridota heheva. The sequence continues at coordinate 103,098 of JAIGNY010001761.1, forward strand.
TTCGAATAATATTTGATTGATTGTAAAACCTGCCAAATCTGTCAGGAGCACAGCAAATACAGACCTATTCCTAGGCCAATGTAATTACGGCACATGCGTTACTGCTATTGGTGTATACAGATTGATATGCAAAGAATGGACTACACATACCCACGTGGAGTCATGATTGCGAGTGTTGCAAGCTTAGCTAGCCTAACATATGCGCCTATCCTACACCCAGTGAAAAGGATAGGCTATATGACCATAATGATCTCGGGATTTTAAGTGAAATTTATGATTCATGATCTGGATGAATTTATTGTGTAAATTAATTGAAGAATATGAGAGTGACATCCCCAAAAATAGATTACTAGAATTGGGCCTAGACTCAAAAATAGGAAATCAAAAATTTAGAATCATGTATGGCTTGAAAGAAAAAAGACCTTAGGTTCTATACTGCTAAACGACGCAGTTTGAACTCCAAATTGAAAATGAAAGTCGTCTTAGGTCGACGTTAGGCTCTACGTTAATGTTAAACTTTTCCAAAATTGAACGTACTGTATTCAACTAGAAATTACCATTCAAAGTATGATATACGTTCACCCCTGTGAAGTCACATTATAGGCCCACACTAGACTCCTCGGAAACCATGAGAAATGGGAGAAATGTACACTTTTGGATCTACTTTTAAACCCCTAATCATTTTCGCAACAAGCTGCTTTTGATATCAAAATGTGGGCATCTTATAAACTTTCTGAATAAACTTCACCTAAGTTTAAAATCAGCCAGCACGGCAAGTTTTAATCTTTTTTTTTAAATTCCTAAAAATCAATTTACTCTCTTTGGGGGCAAAATTATCCAATAAGCAGACAGTAAATAATCTGAAGTTCTTATTTTCCCAAGATTAACACAATAACATACCCAGGGCTTCTTCAAAACAACCCTGCTCGGAATGGATTTCATTTACGGCCCTGCTGATGTTGAGGTACATATTCCAAAATGAAATTACAACTCATTAAAAATGATCAGGTGGGCGGGGCTTATCTCAAAGAGAATGATGTCAAATGCCTCAATAACTCGAATTTGGGGATTGACTGTACACACTACTCTTAGTAACAATGTGACCTGTAATTGGAAAACTGGGGGTTATGGTCATAGTGTCAGCTTGGAAAGTTTTGGGGTTCAATCCCTGGTGGGTCTTCAATCACCAGTGCTTCGCTGGTTTATCAAACGGCCAAGGACATCTCTATATAACCTTACCTGTTAAGAAAGGGATGTAAAATACCCAATCAACTCACTTGTCTACATTGAATTTAAGATAAAAAAGTAAATTGAAGGATTTTAAATTGTGTGTATGGCAAGTCAACTTTTCTAGAATCACAAAATCTCTAAAAATGAAAGTTCTTTGCAAAGGTTTTGAACTCAAAGAGAACAGTTTTACTTGATGTAGTCACAATCAAAAAATTGTTTTTCAGGAACTGAATAGTAATTTACAGGGCTGAGATTTAAAAATCTTGCATCTTATGGGAAAGTTTTACAGATAATGTTCTATCCGTTTTTGGTTCCGATGCGATAGCATCAGGAACGTGTGGCATGTGTGTGTATGTATGTGTGGGTGGGTTTGTGTGTATGTGACAGCCAGCTCGTAAACACCATATCTCAAGAACGGTACAGTGGATTCATGTCATATGTGGTATACATACAGCCCATGATCCGTAGTTGTGCCCTATTGTTTTTGGTGGTGATGTCATGCATATTAATGAGTAGGTGGGGCTGATTGTAAAAATCTTGAAATGCTCATATTTTAACAACCACATGTCTGTTTTGTTTCATATTTGGTACAGTTATGATTTACATGTGTATATGTTCATGGTATAAAAATGTGGATTTCATTAGTATGCATAGTGGGCAGGGCTTAAGATTTTGCTGAAAAAAGCTTGTAGTCACGGTATCTAAAGAATGATAAACTGGATTCAAGTCATATGTGATACACAGATAGCCCTTGGTCTGTGGATCTGCCGTTATTGGTTTTGGTGGTGATACCGTGCATATTAATGAGTAGGCGAGGCTTAACCTAAAATATTGTAAGTTGAATTATTTCAGAAACCTTTGAAAATCATACGAAAGTCTCATCAAATTGGTTGAAATTGCCCATTTTATTGGTTATTGTAATATTTATAACTTATCATTAGTGACAAAATGCAATATTGGGGTCACAGGTTGATCCATTGTGTTAATCCTCTGCCACCAACATCTGAAGATGAGCCAAATTTGACAAATAATTTTATAAACTAGCCCAAACCCTTGACCTTTAGCTGGATAAGATGTTCAGAAAGCCATTAAAAGATTAATTCAATATATTCTGAGATTGATGAAGGTATTTTCACTGCTGTCACCTTCATGATCACAACTTTTGCTTGTACTCAGAAATCTTTAAACTTTGTTTAGCCATAACCCAGAATTGCTTTCTCAAAAACCATAAAAAAAAAAAAAAAAACCTTATAGTTGTTTAATACGTAAAGTCTGTAGGGAAATGATTTTCCTGGCAGCCACTTTCTAGGAATGATTGCTAAATGTTCAAAGCCAATGATAGAGTTAATTATTCACTGTGCAGGGTGTTTTGAATACTAATCTTATTTGTTAAATGGTTTCTTTTTTGGTTTTTGCTTTTTTCATCTTTTTCATTTCTCTATTTTGCAGGATTTGTTCAAGTCTTTGGCCAAAAAGCTCACAAGCCACATTCTCTCTCAGGAAGACACAGATCATAGCACAGGTGAGCATGATTTCCACCTGGTTAAGTTTTTGTTTCAATATTTCTAATTAAAAACAGATAAAGAGTTCAAACTGTTTTGATTCCAACTGTTTTATTCTGCATAAAAAGTTATTCTTTGTGAATGGCAAGGCAATAAAAAAGAAAGTGAGAATTTGACAGGGCTTCGTGTCTATTGATTCTAAGAAAAGATTTTATTTTTTTATTAGAAAGAGCTCTAGAGTCATGATCGAACAGTGTTTAGTTTATGCTTCATTAGTTGTGGTTTTGAAAATTTGAAATGTGCAAATTTGTAGTGTAATGGTTGCAAAGCAGTGCAACATTTATGTGTAATTCTCTCTAAAAAATTCACTTCAGTTTCAAGAGTTGTTGCAATTATCTCGGGTCAACATATTGGTCAGTTTGTGTCATCCTGCTCATTGTTGATAAATAAAGAAATATGTTATCATTGCATTTCTTGGCTCCTGAAACTATTCATAAGACATAAATACTGTGTCCTAATTATCTGCTTATGTCAAATAATATGGGAGTTATTGGTACCATTCTGATGCAATCATAGTTTTGAAGTTGTTGTCAGCTATATTAACTGCCATCTTTGATTTAACTATTTAAGGTTTGAATCTTCAGGACATACTTCTATTAACAGCAATGAATTGAAAACCACTGAGTGGAGAAACAATGTATTGTTCTTTTTAAATATTAAGGAAGTTACAGCCGTTTACCTGATTTACAGGGTCGGTGGCCATCTCTAATGTGACCCAGTTTTAATCCACTTCTGGGTCAGGTCAGAATTTGTTGGTAGCAATGAGTTGCTTGACCCTTAGATCTATGGAGTAGAGACCAAAGTTATTGTTCTATCCCAAATATTAAGGAAGTTACAGCCATTTACCCTATTTTCCATGTGTGACGGTGGCAGCCATCTTGGATTTGATCCAGTTTTAACCCACTTCTGGGGTCAGATCACATTTTGTCTGTAGTAGCCTGACGAGTTTTTTGACTCTTAAAAGCCATGAAGCAGAACCAAAACTCATTCTTCTATCAAAAATAATGAGGAAGCTACAGCACTTTACCTTATTTTCAGGGTTTGGCAGGGGCAACTATCTTGGATTTGACCCAGTTTTAATCCTGGGAGTTAGGTAATAATTTCATCTGCATCAATGAGTTGCTTGATCCTCAAAACCATACAGTAAAACCAAAAACATTGTTTTATCTCAAACATTATGTTACAGTCGTTTACCCGATTTTCAGGGTTGGTGATGGCCATCTTGGAAACCCAGTTGTAACCCACTTCCCGGGTCAGGTCAGAATTGTATTGTAGCAATGAGTAGCTTGACCCTTAAACCCACTGAATAGAGACAAAAGTTATTGTTCTCTCCCAAAATACCAGGGGAGTTATAGCTGTTTGCCCTATTTTCAGGGTGCAGTGGTGGCAGCCATCTTGGATTTAACCCACTTCTGAAGGTCAGGTCATAATTGTTTACATCAATGAGTTGCCTAACCCTTAAAATTATACAGTAGAACCAAAATCATTGATTGTTCTATCCAAAATACTATAGAAATTACAACCTTTACCCATTTTTCAGGGTCGGCAGCAGCCATCTTGGATGTGAAAACCCACCTTTCAGGGTTCAGAAGTTAATATACTTTTTTTTCTGTCACTCAGAGCATCCAAAACCAATGAAAAACCTTTTGTTAGAAATTGTTGCAGGTTAGATGTTTCTTCTCAAAAATTGACCCACCTTTAATGAATGTAAATACTCTTGACTTGAACATACCTCTATGGCGGTGTGGCATTCCCGTCTATCAAGCAAGGGTTCCAAGGTTTGATTCCCATTCCATTTCCTATTTTCTTTACAGCACAAGTTCTACATTTCATCTACAATTTGGAACATTGAATTAAAGTTTAAACTTATTCAAAATTGGAAAAGCATTTTTTTAACAATGTGTTGTTTCTTTTAACAATGTGTTGTTTCTTTTAACAATGTTTTGCTTCTTTTAACAATTTGTTGTTGTTTCTTTTAACAATGTGTTGTTTCTTTAAACAATGTGTTGTTTCTTTTAACAATGTGTTGTTTCTTTAAACAATGTGTTGTTTCTTTTAACAATGTGTTGTTTCTTTTAACAATGTTGTTGTTTCTTTTAACAATGTGTTGTTTCTTTTAACAATGTTTTGTTTCTTTTAACAATGTTGTTGTTTCTTTTAACAATGTGTTGTTTCTTTAACAATGTGTTGTTTCTTTTAACAATGTGTTGTTTCTTTTAACAATGTGTTGAGCTTTACTTCATTGATGTGCTGGTTTTATCTAGTATATGAAATAAAAATGTCAGACCTTATATCACAAGTTGGATTCTTTTGAAGAATTTTGTTTGTCATATATCGTATTCAAATATTGTATGTATCTATTAAGAAATCTTCTAACTTTGAACCGCCATAAGTTAAAACTTAATACGATATTATCAAGATTGAAATAAAGATTCATCTAAACATAATTAAACAATCCATAACCCTTCGAAAACTTTTGATGTTGTAAGGGTTTAAGAAATATAGCCAAGAATAATATGAGTAGCCAGATATTTTATTTTCCATTTTGACAAAACGATAGTTTAAGTTAACATTTCCGGAATGGTATGGATCTCGTGGGATACGGATCCATGGGTTTAGTTTTCACAGGCTTCCTTTTTATTTTATTTTTAGCAGGAAGTACTGTAATACAATGTCACCGTTTACCAACATAAAAATCAGAACGGCAACAACAGTCAATTCTTCAAAGTAAACTTGGTTGGGGTATTTTATAGTTAGGATAGAATTTGTTTGCATTTTCTTTGTCCTTTTGTGTTGTTTTTTACTACCCTGGAAAGAAAACTGTGTGGAATATGGCACCTTATTAATGTTATTGTTATTAGATCAGAGTACTCTATATACCTTTTCAAACCTGAGTCATCAATTTCTGGCAAAGTAATTTAAACAATGTCACATGGCCGAAATTCACATGTCCCTAATGGACCAATCATATACTAGGGGAATCTTATTGTCCAATCAAATACTGGGAAAATCTTGGCTGTCTGCACAATTCACGCATGTTATGGTTATATCTGAAGGTTAGATGCACGCACATTGCTATTTACAACTTTATTATCCAAGACTGCACCTGATTGATTGAGTAACAAAGGTAACAAGATCTCATATTTAATACTCATATCATTCAAAAATGATTATGGTTGGTTTGAGCATTTATATCAAAGGTTATCAGCACCATAATATGGAAGAAAAGTGCAATCAAATTTTTAGAGACCCACAATATTACACCTTCACATTTGGGCTAAGTACTCCTTTAATACTTACCAACCCTTGATACATCATCCTATTTGATATGATCATCACTATATTTCTTTTCTTTCAATTTTCAGTCAAGCACAAGGCCAAAAAGGCAGTAAGGACATACTTCACTAAGCACAACGTTTGTATGGAACAGTCGGATTTACCGAGATAACGAACAGTTGTTGGACAAGAGTGAACATTAATGTAATCCAAACATCTATGAAAGTGTTGAACATTAATGCAATTCGTACGATTATATCAAGTATTATGGAAATTAACGAATGGTTCTTGGACAGAGAGTGCACATTAATGTACTCCAAACATCTATGAAAATGTTGAACATTAATGTAATCCACAAGATTATATAAATTTTATGAAAACTATATTTAGAGGTTAACTGTGAAGAGATGTGACACTAGTGAGGTGACACAATGAGAAACCTCTTGAATGTTAGGGGGATTTCTCGTGTGGCGTGCCAGACACAATGAGAAACCTCTTGAATGTTAGGGGGATTCCTTGTGTGGCGTGCCAGACACAATGAGAAACCTCTTGAATGTTAGGGGTATTCCTCCTGTGACTTGCCAGACACAATGAGAAACCTCTTGAATGTTAGGGGGATTCCTTGTGTGGCGTGCCAGACACCATGAGAAACCTCTTGAATGTTAAGGGGATTCCTCCTGTGACTTGCCAGACACCATGAGAAACCTCTTGAATGTTAGGGGGATTCCTCCTGTGACTTGCCAGACACCATGAGAAACCTCTTGAATGTTAGGGGGATTCCTCCTGTGACTTGCCAGACACAATGAGAAACCTCTTAAATGTTAGGGGGATTCCTTGTGTGGCGTGCCAGACACGATGAGAAACCTCTTGAATGTTAGGGGGATTCCTCGTGTGACTTGCCAGACACTATGAGAAACCTCTTGAATGTGAAGGGGATTCCTCTTGTGGCATGCCAGACACAATGAAAAACCTCCTAAATGTAAAGGGGATTCCTCCTGTGGCATGCCAGACACCATGAGAAACCTCTTGAATGTTAGGGGGATTCCTCCTGTGACTTGCCAGACACCATGAGAAACCTCTTGAATGTTAGGGGGATTCCTCCTGTGACTTGCCAGACACAATGAGAAACCTCTTAAATGTTAGGGGGATTCCTTGTGTGGCGTGCCAGACACAATGAGAAACCTCTTGAATGTTAGGGGGATTCCTCGTGTGACTTGCCAGACACTATGAGAAACCTATTGAATGTTAGGGGGATTCCTCCTGTGACTTGCCAGACACCATGAGAAACCTCTTGAATGTTAGGGGGATTCCTCCTGTGACTTGCCAGACACCATGAGAAACCTCTTGAATGTTAGGGGGATTCCTCCTGTGACTTGCCAGACACCATGAGAAACCTCTTGAATGTTAGGGGGATTCCTCCTGTGACATGCCAGACACAATGAGAAACCTCTTGAATGTTAGGGGGATTTCTCTGACTTGCCAGACACCACGAGAAACCTCTTGAATGTTAGGGGGATTCCTCCTGTGGCATGCCAGACACAATGAGAAACCTCTTGAATGTTAAGGGGATTCCTCCTGTGGCATGCCAAACACCATGAGAAACCTCTTGAATGTTAGGGGGATTTCTCGTGTGACTTGCCAGACACTATGAAAACCTCTTGAATGTGAAGGGGATTCCTCTTGTGGCATGCCAGACACAATGAGAAACCTCCTGAATGTAAAGGGGATTCCTCCTGTGGCATGCCAGACACAAAAAGAAACCTCTTGAATGTTAGGGGGATTCCTCCTGCGACTTGCCAGACACAATGAGAAACCTCTTGAATGTTAGGGGGATTCCTCGTGTGACTTGCCAGACACTATGAGAAACCTATTGAATGTTAGGGGGATTCCTCCTGTGACTTGCCAGACACAATGAGAAACCTCTTGAATGTTAGGGGGATTCCTGTCAAGAAACCTTGATTCAACCCTTGCTTGAGCTTTCCTGATGAAAGTGGTATATATTATTTATGAATTTCAGCATAAAGTGATATTATAATGATTATAACTAAAGTAAATTACTGTTATATCTTAGATTATATATTTATCTTTATTAAGTTTAAAAGGTACAAGTAATGGTAAAACATTAGTTCTTGTATAGTAACTTACAAAATTACATTGAAAGTTGTTTCTGTTTGTCACAGGCATTGAAAAGCACTATGTAAGAACTGAGTATTATTATAGCATTTTCATGTGACAACAAATATTTTCAGTGCTAATACCCTTTGTGTAATGGTCTATAAGCTAAGAAAATGACTTCCAGGTCCCTGGGGAATATACTCAACCATCACATCCTAGAACTGCTGAATAGCTACAGAATTATCTCTTCAGCTTCCTTTTCGAAAGTATCATATTCTGAGTAAAATTGTCTCCACATATAAAATAGCCAATTTGGCTTTTGAGATATGGCTCATTTTTTTGAGATATGGCTCATCAAAGTTTAAGGATTATGATTTGTGCAAAATTTGCTATGAATGAACAGGAATTTATATGTGTAATTTTTCTTTGTATAATTTTAATCTCTGAAAATGATGAGATTGTATGTCTTCTCGTAGATGTTGATAGGTGGTGTGGCTTTGATCTTGAATCTGTTTTGTCATTATCAGCTGCTCTCCTGCAAGCAACTGTGGTATATGATTAAAAAACAAAAGGACTAAAATTAGAACTTCTATGCTTATTCATACATTACAAACTTGCCCAGGGCTGGAGATTAAAAACTGTGATTTATCTCGACTCACTAGAATCAGAATCGCACTGTCATCTGCAGAATACATACAATAATTCCTGTACAATTGCCACACCCTTATTAACTAGTGCTAACAAATAAAAGTCCACATTCAAATTTGCCCCTCTGTCTTTGTTTTGGCACCAACCGAATCTATTGTGACCTGACAGCAAGAAGTTTATTGGTGACATTGTGTGTTTGAAAAATTCATTCTTCCTGGTTTGGTACCAGGATACAGAGTTTAAAGGAGCACTAGACGGAAAAGTGTAGGCGGCCGTTTTTGTTAATTTCACAGATATATTATCCACAACAGATCGATAAACTTCATGCCTCCATAGCCCACATATCATATGACATGAGAGTATAGGTCGCTTGAATATTCATATAGCCAGAAAATTGCTATACCATTGCGTGCCAGAGAAGCATTTGATTTGGAAGGGGGGGGGACCCCTAAAAATGCGGCCTCATTTTTCGGCTTAGTGCCTCCTTTAGGAATTTTTAGAGATGGTCTTATTTTGCAATTCTTCATCAAATTATATTATACTCTCTTTTGTTCTCCTTTCACTTGGAAATCTTTTATGTTATTTCTTTTATTTCATGTCAAGAAAGTCATATCTTCTTCCAAATCTGTTTTATGATCTCTTTAGAATATAATTTTACATCAAACAAAATGTTCATCTTTTCATATTTTGTAAAGATTAGTGGTCACACAAGTCCACCTTGGAAGATATGTAATACAAAGAAGCTGGGGATACTGTGAAACCAGTGCAGTTCCAAACAGGGTCGATACATACATACTATGCAATAAGGAAATCATCAATTTGCTTTGATAGAGCATTCTCCTACAACCCCACCCCCCCCCCTCCCCACCCCACCTCCATTAAAAATGATAAATACTGTAAATGATCTATGGGCAGGTAGCAACAACTTGAGCGTATTTGGAAGAAAATATGCTATGAACTATGAAAATAGCAACAACAAAAATCATCAAAATTGACCATTTTACAGCACTTTGAATTTTAGTCTTATATTAACTTATGCAATTTTTTTTTAAATTTTGTGATATCACAAGAAAACCTATATATTTCCTTTTGTTGATTCGCATGCGAAGCATGATGCAAACCTATGTAATGGCGATTACGTCCATCTGTCTGGCCTGCCGTCTGCCGGCCGTCTGGCCATCCTCAGTTTTTCCTGAGATTTTCTCAGAAATGTTAAAGTTTTTTTAGAATTCCTCAGAAAATGTTAAAGTTTCTTCAGATATTCTTATGGAAGGTTAGAATTTCCTTACAAAATGTTAAAGTTTTTCAGAGACACTTTAGACAGGATTGAAGACTAGTTTCCTTAAAAAGTCTACAAAACATTTGATATTTTCTTAGAAGATAACTGTAAAGTGATATAATTTACCAATATTCTTTAGAGATCCTCACTTGAGATGTAAAATTCTTCAAATTCTTTAAAATATTTGGGTACCAACAGTTGTATCAGGCATGATTTTTAAACTCCACCTTTATTATTGTGGTCATTTGCATAAAGTTGCTACAGTATATGAGCTGACCATACTTTTTTATTTAGTATGCTTAGTCAGGGAGTGTGACAGGATGTGATTGTATATGGACATAGGGAGGGATGCCATGTGGGACATGGATGGGGGCCATGCGGGACATATGATATAATATATAACATGTGGTATACACCAAGGGCTATATCAGGCATAATTATTTGACTGCCTTTTTTTCTCTTATTCAACAACTCATTTGCGTATAAGTTATTATATGAACTGACACTTTCATACATAGTATGCTCAATCAGGAACTGTGATAGCTAGGATAAGACTTCTTATGGAGCCTATGGGTGGGATTCCATGTGGGACATGGGGTGGGATGCCATGTGGAACAGGGTGGAATGCCATGTAGGATATATGGTGGAATGCCATGCAGGACATAGGGTGGAATACCATGGGATGGAATGTCATGTGGGACATGGGGTCCCACCCCATTTCACCAAGTCATTTGCATATAAGTTATTAAATGAACTGACACTTTTATACATAGCATACTCAATCAGGGACTGATAGCTAGGATGAGACTTCTTATGAAGCCTATGGAATGTCATGGGTGGGATGCCATGTGGGACATTGGGTAGGATGCCATGTGGGACATGGTGGGATGCCACGAGTAACACAGAGTGTGACATAGGTTGGGATGTCATGTTTAACATAGGGTAGGATGCCATGTGTGACAGGGTAGGATGCTATGTGGGACATAAGGTAGGAGGACATGGGATGTGATGCCATGTGGGACATAAAGTAGGGTGTCATTGGGATATTGCAAGAGATACCATGTGGGACATAAGGTGGGATGCCATGTGGGACAGGTGGGAAGCCACTGATGCGGGACACAGGGAGGGATGCCATGTGGGACATAGGAAGGAATGTCATGTGGTACTAATGGTTAGATTTATGTGGGACATACATGTAGGTTGGGATCCATGTGGGTCATATGGTGGAATGCCATGTGGGACATGGTGAAATGCCATGTGAAACACTATGGTGGACTGCCATGTGAGAGATATGTTGGAATGCCATGTGGGACAAGCCATGGGATGTCATGTGGGACATGAGGTGGGATGTCATTTGGGATGTGGGATATAGGGTGGAATGCCTTGTGGGTCATAGGATGGGATGTCCTGTGGGACATATGATGGAATGGGACAAGGGATGGGGTGGGATTTTATGTGGGAGATATGGTGGAATGCCATGTGGGACATAGGATGGGATGCCATGTGGGACATGCGATGCCATGTGGGACATGGAATGCATGTGGGACATGGAATGCCATGTGGGACATGAGATGCCATGTGGGACATGGGATGCCATGTGGGACATGGAATGCATGTGGGACATGGAATGCCATGTGGGACATGGAATGCCATGTGGGACATAAGATGCCATGTGGGACATGGGATGCCATGTGGGACATGGGATGCCATGTGGGGCATGGGATGCCATGTTGGACATGGAATACCATGTGGGACACGGGATGCCATGTGGGACACGGGATGCCATGTGGAACATGGGATGCCTTGTGGGACATGGGATGCCGTGTGGGACATGGGATGCCGTGTGGGACATGGGATGCCGTGTGGGACATGGGATGCCGTGTGGGACATGGGATGCCGTGTGGGACATGGGATGCCGTGTGGGACATGGGATGCCGTGTGGGACATGGGATGCCGTGTGGGACATGGGATGCCATGTGGGACATGGGATGCCATGTGGGACATGGGATGCCATGTGGGACATGGGATGCCATGTGGGACATGGGATGCCATGTGGGACATGGGATGCCATGTGGGACATGGGATGCCATGTGGGACATGGGATGCCATGTGGGACATGGGATGCCATGTGGGACATGGGATGCCATGTGGGACATGGGATGCCATGTGGGACATGGGATGCCGTGTGGGACATGGGATGCCGTGTGGGACATGGGATGCCGTGTGGGACATGGGATGCCGTGTGGGACATGGGATGCCGTGTGGGACATGGGATGCCGTGTGGGACATGGGATGCCGTGTGGGACATGGGATGCCGTGTGGGACATGGGATGCCGTGTGGGACATGGGATGCCGTGTGGGACATGGGATGCCGTGTGGGACATGGGATGCCATGTGGGACATGGGATGCCATGTGGGACATGGGATGCCATGTGGGACATGGGATGCCATGTGGGACATGGGATGCCATGTGGGACATGGGATGCCATGTGGGACATGGGATGCCATGTGGGACATGGGATGCCATGTGGGACATGGGATGCCATGTGGACATGGATGCCATGTGGACATGGGATGCCATGTGGGACATGGGATGCCATGTGGGACATGGGATGCCATGTGGGACATGGGATGCCATGTGGGACATGGGATGCCATGTGGGACTTGATGTGAGATGCCATTTTTATCATTGGCTGGGTCATATGATATGGGTGTCAATTTGCATGGAAATGCAAACCATGATGGTATTTACCGTTCTAGTTAATCTTTTTTTTTTTATTCTTCACCACGCTCTTTAAACAGGAGCATTTGATATGACCGAGAGATTTTGAATTTCCATCATGCCTTCTATAAAATTTTAGCAGGAGAAAAATGTTGAATGATTTTCACTGACTGAAATTTAGGACAGAATTTTAAAGAATTCACATTAAAGATTTTGAACTGTTCTCTCTTTCATAGGCCTACATCATAACTTTTGTACTCATTAAAAATTCTTCAATCTTTGATTAGTCATATCTCGAAATTCTAGGTAATACCGTCGTAATTTAAAGACTACTGTGTTCAGAATTTACCATATTCTCTAAAGGATTAGTTCAGTGGTCAAGATATATCATCTTAGGACTTCAAAAGAAACAAAAGTAGTGAAGAAAGCATTCAAAAATCTTATTCTGTATTTAAAGAGATAAATATTTAGGTTAAAGTTTGGTGTCATTTGTATAGAAACTGACTGAGATCAGACTAGTTGTGGCATCATAGGCTCAGGTTCATCAAAGTTTTTATGTATTCTATCATTTTAATGTCAGGAAAGTAGTAAAACATAATCTGGTAAGAGTCATCATAATGCATCTGAAGAGAGTTCGAGAAAAAAACCATTGAAATAGTACAAAAGTTAAAACCCTTTTTTTTTTTAAATGCCTTAACAATTGTTAGGAATGAGGATGAGGGCGCCAATCTTCCATAGTAGACTTACTACACCAGTCATTTCTACACAGATAAGACAGAGCTTTAAACTTCAATATCTCCTTAACAGAATAGGATATTGAAATAGTCTCTCTACCATTTTGTTTCTTTTTAAGTCTTCTTTTATATAATAGACAAACTATACTTGCCAATGACCTCCTTTCAAGGGTAATGCTGTCAAGACAAACAACATGGTGCTTCAAGTCTCCCCTTTACTTACTGGATGCCCATTCCTGAATCCTCTGAGAAATAAGCCTCCTTCCCAGCAATACCTATGGGGATGTCTGTAAGAAAAATGCTTACATGCAAATTGTACAATTTCTCCATAATGTGCAGTACTATGCTAAGATATAATTAACCCCAACTTCCAGGGTCTTAAGGCACTCTTTTAGTAAACACTAACCCAACCCTCTGATCGTGTTATTCCTATATAAGTAGGCCCATACACTACCCCAATCCTCTGATCTTGTTATTCCTATATAAGTAGGCCCATACACTACCCCAATCCTGTCTACCAACTGTGGTGTAGCGGTTATCATACATGTCTACAGACCACGAGGCCCTGGGTTCAAGCCTGGGTTGGGTAGACACGCCAGTACACTGGGTTATAGGCCATGGACATTGACTTGGTTGTCGATGTTATGTCAACCCTCTGATCGTTTGTTATTCCTATATAACCGAATACGCAGGCGACGACCCCGTCATTGTAATTGTGTGTTTAAACTCTTTTTTACCCCAATCCTCTGATCTTGTTATTCCTATATAAGTAGGCCTATACACTTCCCCAACCCTCTGATCGTCTTATTCCTATATAAGTAGGCCCATACACTACCCCAATCCTCTGATCTTGTTATTCCTATATAAGTAGGCCTATACACTACCCCAACCCTCTGATCTTGTTATTCCTATATAAGTAGGCCTATACCAACTTCTTACCAATCTGATTATCATAATCCTAGTTTGTAAATGCAAGCCCTTAAATGTATTTTATTTTTACCCCACTCCTTCCCATTCCATTGCAAAGTTTGCAACCTCTCCCATGGACGTGGCTACATTCGCTTTATTGGGACGGGACGGGTTGTCATGTGATCCAACACAATTTGATCCAACTGTTTGACAAATGTATTTTAAACACTTGAAAGAAAATATAATCATAGACCCATGCATAACTTTGTAAATTGCAAGTTTTTCTAAGGCTTTTGATTAAATTTAAGTTCCAAATGACATATTTTGATGTACACAACCAGCAACTGATTCATGATTGCATGTAAAATCATCGACTGCTATCAACTTATATCCTTTTTCATGTCATGTATTTTACAATTGTGTTTTACATGTTATGAAACGATGAGCCAATGTTGAGCATTTATGGGGAAACGATGGCGAGCCAGATGTCGCCCTCCTCCCCCCCATCCCATCATTATCTAAACCCGTCAGTTCAGATTTTAATCCGTCGCTATAGATTGGTGCCGTCGGTTCAACAAGTTTGACATTCCAGGTGCTTATTCTGTTTTTTTTTTTCATTTTAAAAGATAAAGAACAGGCTCATTTTAAAAGTTTGACAACATTTACAAAAGTTTGTAGTACATTATTGAAAACTTTTTTTTTAGACAACCCATATTTTTCAAAGAGTGACGATAAACCTAACAATGTACAAACGTAAACAATAAAACATTATATTTCCACATTAAGCGTTTTCATGATTTTGTCTTTTGTATATGGTGTATTAGAGCTCTCTTTGACATGAATTTTGACTTTTATAATACACCTTCTTGCTATGCGTTGTGACATAGGTTTTTTCCTTGAAATGTCAATTTTCCGAGAGCTTCCAGGGGCTTCGCCCCCTGGACCCTACCGGGGCTTCGCCCTTGGAACCCACCAGGGGACCTTAAGCGGGCCCTGAACCCCACGCCTACAAGCCGTGCGCTTTGATTGTGTGTTTTGTATATGGTGTAGTATAGCTCTCTTTGTCATGATTTTGACGTGTATAATACACCTTCTTACTATGCACTATGCGTTGTGACATACTTTTATCCCTTGAAATGTTAATTTTGGAGAACCGGGGTTGAACCCACCAGGATCCCTTAAGGCTTCGCCCCCTTAAGGGGGCCCCAGGACCCCACGCTGACATGTCCAGCCTGACCCCTTTGACATAAATTTTGGCTTGTATAAAACACCTCCTTACTATGCGTTGTGACATACCTTGAAATGTCAATTTTGCGAAGGTTTCGCCCCTGGTCCCTACCGGGGCTTCGCCCCACCCCAGGAGCTGGTCTCCACCAGGAGCCCTTAAGTGGGCCCCTGGACCCCACGCCGACAAGTTTAGCGCTTTGATTTTGTTTTGTATATAATGTATTATATATAGCTCTCTTTGACATGAATTTTGGCTTGTATAATACACCTTCTTACTATGCGCTGTGATATACTTTTTTTCCCTTTAAATGTCAGTTTTGCGAGAGCTTGGACCCGGGAGCCCTTAAGCGGGCCCCTGAACCCCACGCCGACAAGTCAAGCGTTTTGCGCTCGAAGTAACACCTTCAGTGTAAGCTAAACTACACCACTAAATATCGTGTAGGTTCAATATCATTCCCCCCACCCCCCTTCCCCACCCAATATCTAAATCCTGGCTACGCCACTGAGTACAGGGGAGAAAGCCCCGGAAGATGCGCGAGTTTCCAGTGTTTCACCTGTTTTTCAGGTTTCTCGTGATTCAAGCAGCAAATAACCTATATTTTGATATCCAAACCTTTCAACGCTTTTTCTTCACTCAGTACGTTATCGGCCTGACGAACAGACGGAGTAGTCAGTACGGTACCGGCCTGACGAACAGACGGAGTAGTCCGTACGGTACCGGCCTGACAAACAGACGGAGTAGTCCGTACGGTACCGGCCTGACGAACAGGCGTAGTAGTCAGTACGTTACCGACCTGACGAACAGACGGAGTAGTCCGTACGGCACCGGCCTGACGAACAGACGGAGTAGTCCGTACGGTACCGGCCTGACAAACAGACGGAGTAGTCAGTACGGTACCGGCCTGACGAACAGACGGAGTAGTCAGTACGATGCCGGTCTGACGAACAGACGGGGTAGCCCGATACCAGCCTGACGAACAGAAGGGGTAGTCAGCACGGTACCGGCCTGACAAACAGACGGAGTAGTCAGTACGGTACCGGCCTGACGCACAGACGGAGTAGTCAGTACGATGCCGGTCTGACGAACAGACGGGGTAGCCCGATACCGACCTGACGAACAGAAGGGGTAGTCAGCACGGTACCGGCCTGACGAACAGAAGGAGTAGTCAGTACGGTACCGGCCTGACGCACAGACGGAGTAGTCAGTACGGTAACAGCCTGACGAACAGACGGAGTAGTCAGTACGGTACCGGCATGACGAACAGACAGAGTAGTCAGTACGGTACCAGCCTTGCGAACAGACGGAGTAGTCAGTACGGTACCAGCCTTACGGACAGACGGAGTATGTATTTTACGACAAGACATCAGATTTTCCGACAAACGGTCGATTTTTGTTTGTTCTGTCACTGCAATTCTGAACATCGCATTTCCCGACAAATAAATTAAGTTGCACAGAATTCTGAACGTCGTTTTCCTTCCAACCATTTCCCTCTGAACTGATAAGCATTTTCCGTCAGGGGCGTAACCAAGGGTGGGGGAGGGAGAGGTCGTCGGCAAATTTGGAAACCTTGTTGGTTCATGGGTGTAAATGAATTTGAAAGTTTAACGCAAACTTAAGCAAACCCTTAGATTTTTAAGGTTGACCATTTCTTGCTTCTTTTTTGAGTATAAGCTTTAGTGGCGTAGGAACCGGGGTTCAATAGTTTTTCTATTGGAGGCCAAGTACCACCCCCCCCCCCCCCCCACTCCACCCCTGCCCACCCCCAATAATAAAGGTCTAACGAATTGATTTTGAAGAGTCAGATTCCACCATGGCATCTTTTCTTCCGGAAACTTCAATTTTCAAGAAATTTCCTTTAAAACTTCTTGTTTATTTTTGGGAGATAAGTTCTTGTAAAATTCCCTTTAATTATCGTGAAATTGTCTCATTTTTGAGAAATTTCCTTCATTTTCGGAGAAAAAAAATTCATTTTCGAGAAACCTGCTTCAATTATCGTGAAATTTCCACCAATTTTCGTGAAATGTCCTTCATTTTCGTGAATTTTTCTTAATTTTTGTAAAATTTGAATCAATTTTTGTAAAATGTCTCTCATTATCGGGAATTTATCTTAAATTTTGGGAAATCTGCTTCAATTTTTCATGAAATTTCTTTCAATTTTTGTAAAATGTCGTTCTTTTTTGGGGAATTTTTCTTCATTTTTGAGAAGTTTACATCTATTTTTTCTTCATTTTCAGGAAATTTGCATGAAATATCGTAAAATTTCCTTCAATTTTTGTAAAATGTTCTTCAATTTCGGGAATTTTTCTTCATTTTGGGGAATTTCTTTTAATGTTTGTGAAATCTTCTTCATTTTTGAGAAATTTTCATCAATTTTGGGAAAATTTTCTACATTTTCGGGACATTTTGCTTCAATTTTTGTCAAATGTCTTTCATTTTGGGGATTTTTTTTCCATTTTCGGGAAATTGGCATAAATTCTCGTGAAATTTTTGTAATTTTGTTTCCAACATTTGTGAAATTTCCTTCATTTTCGAAAATTTTTACCCAAGTTTCCAATAATTTTACGACCCCACCTTCCTTTTGTTGGGACAAAATTAACTTAACCTGAACTTAATTGCCAATTTGTTTGGCAAATCAGTAGTACCTGTCGGCAAATAGGATCTTGCACCCCCACCCCTCCTTCTTTTTTTATACTTGAAAAGCCTTCTCCTCTGTCTACCTTTTGTTTTCCCAGCTTATAATTTGTAAAAACTTTTTAAAGTGAGGCCTTTCTAGAGTGTGCGAGCCACCCCAAATTTCATTAGTGGGGCATCTTTAAAATGGGCCATGCAGAACAAAACTTACCATCTTTTTATTCTGATCTTTTTATTGGCAGATTAAAGAAAGTAACACAAACATCAAGCAAAATACCGAAAATTTCACTCGTGGAGCACCTTTAACTTGGGTTAATAAAAAAAGATACAATGGGGACCTTGACTCGTTGAAGACTGGTGTGAATTTGGGCCATATTGTCTAATTTATAATGATATACCGGCAAAATGGCGACATGACCGAGTTACATTTATTCTCACCAAAAAAATGATGGCCTCAATAATTCTACGAACCCCTTATTTCCTTTTCACATTATTTTAGACATTAATTATATTCCGATTCATGACCAATATAATTGGCTAATCGTGCTCTATTCTTCCGATTTCAAAACTCATGGTCAGGGGCGATGCCAGAGGGGTAGGGAATGCGCCCCTTTCAGAGGCGTTGTCCCCTGTTGCCCTCAAATGAAATGACAGAATATAGTGTAATTACTCAAACTCAAAAACAGAATGTGCACTTACATACACCCTCCTATAACACCTGCACACTGCAACCTGACACATTAAACGCTACCCCCCCCTCCATCCAACACGCACACACACACACCCACACACACACACACACACACACACATGGAAATAATGGAAATTGGGGGCATACGTGTGAAACTAGGAAAAAAGGACTTTTGGATTAAAGGACCTAGGCAAAAAAGGATGACAGATTTTTTAAACAATATGTCTAGCCTGGCTATACCCACAAAGATTTCATGTTAATTCCCATTTGCAGGTGTGTCCCTAATTTAAAAGGTGTGTAAACATATGATTATTCCCAATTTCCACCATCTACAAGTGCACACACACAAACACACACTATGCAAATTTGAAGCGCTTA
>JAIGNY010001761.1:127500-157500 GCA_020152595.1 Chiridota heheva
TAACCATTTTCTTAATGAATTTGCATATGATTCCCATTTGGAAAATAACACTATAATCTCTTTATTTCTATAAGTCATTTGTTTCATATTATAGTTATGTTGCCAACGGTGTCGAAAGATTTTTCAAATTAAGGGGCATGATGACTGAATTTGAAAGCAGGTATACGGAAGTATAATTGCTATCGAGGACTCGCCCCTTACCCGGCCATTATGCCAGAAATTTTGAAAACTTGAAGGCCACTTTACGTTAAATTAAAAGATATAATTACTGGTGACCATGGTGACCGTTTTTTCCTTTCTAAACACAGCTAAAAGTTTTCAGCAACGAAAATTGGAAAGTTGTAACTCAAGATTCAGAAAAATCAGGAAATTTAGGATCATAGTTTGGGCTATTTAGGTAATCGGGAAGTCTCATGTCATTTGACAGTTTAAGAGTCACATTGTGATCCGGAAAACTCTTTGCCGATAGCATATTCATATCTGCGATACTGAAGCACGGTGTCTGGTGTAGTATAGGAAGGACACCGAAATCCCCATTTGCGGCCCACCCTATAGAGGGTTCGAATTCGACCATGGGGCTCCAACTAATGACTTGTGTTATGTAAAATGGATCTTCAGAATTTTTCATGGGAATTTTCTTGTTAATATTGTTTATGTCCGTTGCGTCAAGCGGGTAAGAATTTCACACCTTGTGTCTCTTTTGGGGTTTTGTTTTACTTTCTTCAATAAAAAGGTCTTAAGGGGAAGGGAGGGGGTAGGAAACTATTTTTCAATCTTTGAAAGGGCACTTTATCAATAAACTATAATTACCTGCACAAACTTGCAAAAACGTGTGTATGTGGGGACCGTGGGACGAATTTTTCCCAAACAAAATAGCAAGGGCTATTCATGCATAAAAATGGCTTGCATAAATGTATTATTGTATGGATACTCATCTTTATTTAATACAAACGCTTGAAATAGTACAACTTAAGAGTCATTTATCGTCCTCACTGTCTTGTCCAACCCCACCCCACCCCCACCCCACCCCACCCCACTCCCCCACCTCTCCCGTGCAGATAAATAGATATCAGTTTCATATATCAGCATCGGAAAGACAGTTGTCGGAAGATTTGATTCCTTGTCGACAGATTTGAAGATACAAACATATCAACAAATCGGAGTGCCCCCACCTCCACACACACGCGCACGCGCGCACAAGAAAATCATAGTTACACCAGGTAGCCAGGGATATGAAAATACCATCCAAATTATATAAGATGAACACGCTTGCTTGAATTTGATTTGTTGATGTGTTTTTTGTGTCATTTTTTGCTGATTAGTTTATACAGTTAAAATGGTAAACTTTATGTTTCAAGAGTGTATACATTTCGGTTTCAGCGATATGTGATCTTTCATATCCGTCGGTAAATGAGAAGGGAGATATAACCTTCGTGACTTTAGAATTGTTTAAACTTGTCACAAATTTAAACAAGATTTCTACGTGCAGACGTGTTTTGACTAACTTACCGTATGGGGAACCTCGTGTCCATATATCTTGAAAGTAAGTGGTTTCCGTAATTTTTAAAAAGTCGCAGTATCCTGGGCCCTTTAAGCTGACCAAAATAACAGACGTTTCAAACGCATGCAAATGTATAATAATCTATATCCGGCAGCCGTGTGGGTTGGTAAGTATGCTGACTGGTTAAGAGGTATACTTGCTTCACAATGATTTTTTTAAGGAAATTTCACTGGACGACTAAAATCACCTCTAGGGCAACTGATGCGAGGCGCGAAGGAACATGTAAATTTGGGCACCTTCAAAATTGAAGGAGATTGAGTCTGATATAATATGCATAAAATTTATTTCATATTATATTGTATGTTTAAAAAAAAATATTTTACGACTGTATAGAGCAGCCATTTTGTTTCTAAATTGTACAGGTCACAAAACCAAGGCGAAAATCCGTCGCCCAGTGCATCAGAATGTTGTTCACTTGGCGGCCAAAATTTCTCACTGGGCGACCAAATAGTCGCTTATTAGCTGATTAGTATGTTTAAAAAAAAGCACTGCTGCTTCAAGAGTGGGTGGGATGGAATATCAGGAAATTGTTATTTAGATCTTGCAATGCTTTATCATGATCGTTAACTTGTTAACTAGACCTAGCTTTATTAGTTAATTGCAACAGAAATACCAAAACAATAAAACTGTTGTGTGCGTGACATAAATGCATACACAATCTTAAACAAATACTTTTTCAAACTGACTCAGTGGTAAAAAGTCACATAAATGTCATGTTTTGTTTTATAGCCATAGCGCGAATTACGGAACAAAGACGTGTAAAGAACTAATTGATTAATTTCTTTCATTCATTGTATTCTTTTCGCAAGAACATACAACTTGGTGAGAACGCTTCATAAACGACTGGCCTTAATCATAAAGAGATCACGGTACGTGCCTGTTTTCATAGTATTTCGTTAGACTGTTAGACCAATTTATAAAGTTTCCTTCCAAAATATGTAAATACAAGTAAAGACCAGAAGACTTACGAAAGAAAGTCTTTGACTCATGTAATGCAAAAATTTCGAAATATGTCATTCAGTTATTGATGTCCAGCGGATTTGGGCCATAATTTCATGAAATTGTTCACTTTTTGATAAAAGCGTGAAAATTGGCACAGTTATTGGTCATGTCCAAATAATAAATTTTAGATGTGCTAGCCATCAAAATTTAATAATTTTGGTCTATTTTCTCGTACGCAACCAGTGGCGGATCCAAAAAAATCGCGGGGGAGGCACCATTTGACCTCTTACACTTGACCAATGCTTTTGCATTAATCTAAAAACAAAAAGTCAAATATTTAATCAAATAGAAGTTGTTATGACAACCATTGTAATGAATTAATGTTATATTTTGACAAAACACTGTTTTTATTTGCATTGCATTCAACTGAAAAATTTACACAAATATTTTATCAATCAGTTTCTAGACTGATTATAATGTCAGAAATTTAAGTTGTCATGACAACCACTTACAGTATGGTGAATTTTTGCAAATTTGTTAGAAATGCAATACTTACTGTGATTTCTTTTGGAGAAAATGATAATATTATTCATATCAAACCCTGATTTATGAAAAGGTTTGTTTGATTTCTGAAATCTCAATGGCTAATGGATGGTCTCCGAAATACTTTTGACACCAGAAAGATGCATGTAAGGAGAATTATGACGATTAGCATTTTCTATATGTAGCACGTTTGATGCAGATTATTTGTCCAATTGTTGCTTTGAAATAATACTTATACTAGAGTCAACAGGAGCGTATTAAGCAACCACCATGGAATTTGCTTTGCGACAAAAGTTAAAGCAACTTTTAATAGTATTAGGAGAATTTGAAATGTAATCAACTAATTGTTTTTTTCCCCTGTATTTTTTGCCACAAAATGTAATATTTAGGAAATGAGGATAAAAGCAATGCTGGTCAGTCTTACATTCCATCGCTTGGTTCCACAAAAACCGTACAATAACGTTGTCCTTGACCTCAAATGGCATTTGGGACCGCCACCTTTGTATTTATTGCCTAAATTATTATGCAAATATTAAATTTATAGTATTATAGTATAGATTGTAATAACAACCATGCAGTAAGTTATTTAAGACAGAAAAATGAAACTGTGGATATTTTACCTACCCTAACATATTTATAGAATAAAGTCTCTGTCAGGTTCGCACATAGGCAAAATTTTAAGATTGACCAATCAAAATGCAGAATAACCAAAAAGTATGTTTCAATGAAATACCAATTCTTTGTCGAAAATTATGTCCTGTAGGAGCACTCACTATCATATCAAAGGTAGAATTAATGGTTGGTGGGGCAATTATTTTGGTAAAATCATTACTTTAGATAACACAAATTCTCTTTTGCATTTTCTGAATAAGTCTCACATGCACCCCAAACAGTAACTTAATGCAGTGTCAAATCATTGCTATGATACACTTGCATCTGGTATGGCGACATCTTCGGTCGTTATCACATCGAAGTTAGGCATTTAGGAGTTCACGACAGGCTGACAGGAATGACTTGACTTGCTTCAGTGGCAGGGTTGACCACATTAGGCTCCAGCCATTTTAACATTGGTCTTCCTATCCCCTTATTCTTTGGCCGAAGGAGTTAGGTTCTGATTCTCATAGAAGAACTTGACCCCAACAATGACTTGCTTGATAGATGTGCTGATAGATGTTCTCCAGATGTGCTGATTAAGAAGTGCTTTGATTGGAGGAAGAAGTCCAATAAACCTGCCCCTCTATGCTGCAAGCGAGATTTATCTTCACTATTTGTTCGACTTGTTCAGTTATATAACAACGTAACTAAGTGTTCTAAAGAGCCAAAGACACATCATAATTGATGGTCATGCATTGTTTGATAAGTAACATCATCACGCATTAGGATCCTTGGTGTCAACACTTACCTAATATAGAAGTCACCATGACAGCGCATAGCAGCCAAACACCAGCTCTTTACTCCTTTGTTATTTAGAAGGTATACCAGGAAGTGGATTTGGACACCTTATTAGCACATTTCTAGCAACTAATGCAAGAGATAGATATCAGCAGAGTCATCACACGAACCACCAACAGACCCAAATCAAGATCAGTGACACGACGTAGAACCATGCATCTCGGCCTTTTCGTCGGCATACTACCACTGCTATCAATTGCAAAGAGCAAAGAGATGCACTAAAATACAGCAAAGACTCAAATATACGCAGACATTTTCAACTTCACACTTACAACCATGCCAACCCTGCGAGCCTAAAACAAGAAGCACAACTATTTTTAAGTCAAGTTGCTAAACTGGCTACCTACCCACTGAATCCATCAAACCATCAACTGATATTGCAGTCAACACCGAACCCACCAACTCACCGACCGTATATCACCACAATAGTCAACTGACATCGCGATCAATAACGAACGCCAGCCCAAAGAATACGGGTCGCGTGCTGGTCTTTCTTGATGATTGATCATCTCATACCCAACTTAGTCAGTTACTTGAATACTTTAAAGAAAAATTACCCTTCACCTCCAAAAAGTGTTTTTGCAACTTTGTCATACCTCCTGATGTAATCTTCATGATCTAAGCGCATATTTCTTTTTCATGCATCGTCACAACAACCATTCATGCAGTCATGACACATTCAAGTTTAAAATCATCGCCACTTACACGCTATCAACTATAACAATAACTTCAGTTGCCAGCTACCAGCTTTTAAGTTACCACTGTCAACCAATTGCCACTAAAAAGAGCATTCAGTCCAGTCGAAAGTCTAAGGACATAATATCAACTCCCTCCCCCTCCCCTTCCCTCCTCATCCCCCACCCCTCTCCTCTCCCTCCCCTCCCCAAAAAAAAAAAAAAAAAACACACACACACACTCCCCCATCACCATGTTTTTGATAAAGCTCTCATCTTGTCACCAACTCTAATTGTCTAATATCAAGGTGGCATTGGGATTCTTAACCGGATATGTTACTTATTCTTTGACTGAACCACCTCTGGTACCTTGCTTGCAACCTCTGGTGCCCCACCCCTCCGGTGCTGCTTTGCTCTAGTATCATTTAGGCACTATGAATTGTTGATTTCTAGATTATTCATATAAAGAACTGCATTCATTTAAAGTTTCGGCATTCATTGATGTATACTAGAATTAGCTCAAAGTTGACATATTGTGAGTGTGAAGGGGCCTTACTCAACACCCCCTCCCCCTTCCCTCTCCAGCCATCCCTGTGTAACATCATATAAGCAAAATGAATTTATAATTCTGTGTCATTTATATGGAAAATTGCATTTCAGACTTTGGAATCCACCAAAAATATGAAAGAATTAGCTTAAAGTTGAACAATTGTGGGATGGTGTGGGGAGGGGGGTCGGGATTTTCCTACACCCTAGCCTCATTGGTGCCATACAAGGCCGTAATTTTTGAGGGCATGTCCGCCCCCCCCCCACACACACACTTTTCAGCAGAATATTTACAATACAGAACATTTTAGGGAAAATTTGCCTCTTGCCACCCCCAATCCACATTTGGGATAAGACGCCATGCTCCCACCCACCCACTTACCCACCTACACACACACCCACCCACCCACACACACACACACACACTTTTCAGTAGAAAATTACGGCCCTGGTGCCATCCATATGTAGTGCAGTATCATTTAAGAAACATGATTGTATAATTCTGGGTCATTTTTAGGTAACCTGTTTTGGCATTTATGGGTAATATGCTAGAATTTCCTCAAATTTTCAAATGATGGTATTCAACACACAAATCATTAATTTATTACAACGGTTGCCATGACAACTTGTATTTGATTAAATTTATGACTTTTTGTTTTAAGATGAATGCAAAACCATTAGTCAAGTGTAAGAGGTCAAATAGTGTCTTTCTCGTGAAAAATCTTGGATCCACCACTGGCAGACTGGTTATATAAGAGAAAATTAACCAAAACGATTAAAATAATTGTTGCCATGCCAACCAGAAGTTGAATAGTTGGTAGCTCTACATCTAAAATTTATTTTAGGGCATGACTAACAACAAATTTCACGCTTTTATCAAAAAGTGAATGACTGTCCACCAAATTCGCTGGACTTACTACCAGGACATCCAGGATTTATTAGAGGAAATACGTTGTGTGAGACAACCTAATATCATTCAAACCTTTCTAATGGAAAATAAACAAATGGACAAAAAATGACGTACAGGATTAGACAATACTTTATTTACATACATGTAGGCCTAATAGCTTACAAAACTAGAGGTGAAAACACTATTATCGTTAAGTCATGAGATTACCCTGAGAAAACATTACTAAATAAACGAACAGCAGACGCAATAAATGAGTTATTCGTTCGAGTTTTTCTAGGTTTTAGACTGTTAGATGTTTGAATCTTCCAGATAATACCTAACTTAAAATGATTTATTGAGAGGGTGGGTGGGTTTGTTAGGTCTTTCAGTATTTTCAAGTTCTTCGGTAATTAATATGCACGTGGATAAAAAAATTAAAAAAACATATCTTATGTTCAGTTATAGCCCACTGTAAATATCCTTGTTTTTGTTGCATATAATTTCGATTCTATGTGCAACAATTAGCCAATTTCCATGCCTAAATTTCTCGCACCAAATCCCCAAAGGTGGCTCTGCACCTGGATCCCCTGGGGGTACACTCTCATACCCCTTAAAATGACCTGACTTGATTTGTGTTTCCGACCTGCTTTAACCTGCCAGTCCGCCCCTGCTGGCTGACTGGGGCCAACGGAGGATTTAGAGTTCGGGCACCATAATAAACATATCAATAAACACACCAGTGCTTTGCCCTATAGATATGCCACCATTTTCTGCTACCAAAATCACATGATACACATGGCTTCCCTTCGACCCTGGGCCCCTAATTTAGTTATATCATTAAATATGATCGAAATATATGTTCTAATGCATCGGAGAAAACATGAATTCACTACCGCAAACTAATCAACTATTTAATGCCATCTAACCATAGGCGTAGAAAGAATACTTTCATTTTTATGGGAGGCTGAAAGTTTCAAACTTCAATTCTGGCTACCCCCACCCCTTCTCGAAATGAAAGAAATTATTTAAATATTGAGAAAAATAAACGGAAATAGTTATATATACCAGCACGTAAATAACATAGCGCTCAAACTGTCAAAGTTTGATTTTAACTGTCATGCCCCTTTAACCTGTTAACTGAAAATGGCCGAATGTAACCGATTGAATTTACATTTTGCAGATGCAAAGATGCAAAGATTTTGTTTGAGAAGATTTCTTGTTATTTGTCTTGGAGGACTGATTCTCCTTACCTTGTATCATTCATCTTGGCTCGTCAAATCTGCAAGGGAACGAGTGGAAGGTAAGACCCATTTTTGAACATGTTGAACGGGAGATAAACACATGAACCATCGTTGCTCTTGAAAAATTGCCACATTGACCACATCACTTATCGAATACACCCTTGAAATATATTGACCACAGGTCTATCAAAAGCGTCCCTTTTAAAGGATTATTGTAAAATCAGGCCATCAACGACGACGAGTGAACACACAATTACAATGACGGGGTCGTCGCCTGCGTATTCGGTTATGATAGTAACAATGCTATCACGAAACGCTTAATACCACTCGGACGAGAACACAAGTACGACCTACGGACAGACAAAACATCGACAACCAAGTCAATGACCACGGCCTTTGATAACCAGTTGTGGTGCACTGGCGTGTCTACCCACCCCAGGCTTGTACCCGGATCCTTGTGATTTGTAGACATGTACGACAACCGCTACACCACAGTAGGTAGACAGATCGGGCCATCACAAATGACTTTACTTATCTGCTTATAAAGGACTACAATGAGACCGGGGCCTGAAGTGGCACCGGACCAAAACATCCCCATTTAAAGGACTATTGCTAGCTGTATATGAAGATGGAACTTACTATCAGCAAGAGCTGGATTAGTTACTCTGATGAAAGTTATAACGGTAGGGAAATATATGAAACGCCAATTGGGGACAATCTGAAGAAGAAAAAAAATTACATCTTAACTTTACCTTTTACTGCAGTTTACTCAATGGCATCGCACTCTTTACATATTAAGAGCCAGGACTGGAGCCAGAGCGGTAAGGGAGGGGGAGAGAGAGAGGGGGGGGAACCCACATGAAACTTTTCCGATTATACTTTTTTTTACCATGAGATAATTCTTAGTCACGTTTTATCAGTTTATGTAATCCCTTCATCTGTGCATTCTCTGCTATTTTTCTTCGATTTTCGGTAAATTTTTCATTTTCGATTTTCGATAAATATCCTTTAATTTTCCTAGCCTTCATTTGGGGGCAATTCTTTTCCTATTTTCGATAAATATCCTTTAATTTTCGGTAAATAGCCTTCATTTTTAATCCGAGTTTTGGTAAATTTTCGGTAAACTTCCCACAATTTTCGGAAAAGTTCTTTCCTTTGGGAGTATTTTTAATCCGATTTTTGTTAAATTTTCTTCAATTTTTGTGAATTTCTTTCAATGTTCGGGAACTGTCTTTGAATTTTAGGAAATTTCCTTAATTATGGACAATTTTCTTCAATTATCGGAATATTTTCTTCATTTGGGGCAATTTATTTTCAATCAATTTTCTTCATTTTGGAGCATTTCTAATCCAATTTATATAAATTTTCTGTGAATTTCCTTCAATGTTTAGGAAATTTTCCTTCATTTTGGGGCAATTGTTCTTCAATTTTCGGTCGATTTCTTTCAATTTTCGGTAAATTTTCTTCATTTTGGAGCATTTTTAATCCAATTTTTGATACATTTTTTGATTTTTTTTTTCAAATTTTCTTCATTTTGGGGGAAATTGTTTTTTTCTTTCCTTCAATTTTGGAAAATTTTCTTCATTTTAGCCTTTTTAATCCAATTTTTGATCAATTTTTGTAAATTTCCTTTTTTCAATTTCTTTCAATGTTGGTAAATTTCCTTCATTTAAGGGATTTTTTTCTTCAATTTTCGGTAAATTTCCTTCAATTTTTGGTAAATTTCTTTCTTTCATTTTGGAGCATTTTTAATCCAATTTTTGATCAATTTTTTGTGAATATTCTTCAATGTTTGTGAAATTTCCTTCAATGTTTGTGAAATTTCCTTCATTTGGGGGCAATTGTTTTCCATTTTTAGTCAAATATTTTCAATTTTCGGTAGATATTCTTGATTTTGGAGCAACTGTTTTTTCTATTTTGTGCAATTTCCTTTAATTCTCGTGCAGTTTTCTTCAATTTCCTTTATTTTGGGGTAAATTTCTTTTAATGTTTGGGAAATTTGCTTCACTTTGGGTGAAATTTTCTTTTAATTTTTGGTTAATTTCCTTCAATTTTTCGAGAAATTTCTTTAATTTTCGGTACATATTTTTCATTTTGAGGCAATTTTCCTTTAATTTTCGTTAAATATCCTTCAATGTTCGGTCAATGTCCTTCAAATTTTGGTCAATTTACATTTCCTTCATTTTGGGCATGTTTTATTTGATTTTGGGAAATTTTCATCAATTTTTGGAAAATTTCTTTTAATGTTTGGAAAATCTCTTTCATTCTCGTGCAATTTTCGAAAATTTCTTTTATTTTGGGATAATTTTTTTAAATTTTTGGTAAGTTTTTATCAATTTTTGAAAAATTTCCTTCAATTTCTCTTCCAATTTTTTGGGAAAAAAAATTCCATTTTGGGGGCAATTTTTATTACGTTTTCTCTCTGCTCAGTCCCCGATCATGAGACTTTGCATACAAGTCGTGTCCTAATATGTTGTATTAATCATGACAAAACTGCTCACAAAACACGTTATCGTTCACATCATGCATGTTTGGTTTGACTTGGGCCCCCTGAAATTTTTTCTTGGCTACGCCCCTGTTAAGAGCGATACCCTCCTAGGGCAGTCAACGAAGTCTTATGAACCGCCCCACCCGGAAGCCACTCTTACTTATGAAGTAAAATATGTTTAATGTGTTCTGAAAATATGCTAAAATTCGCGAGCAAATTTTTCGAACATATTTTAGGCCATCAGCATTTTCCTCAACAACTCTACAGCCCCGCATGCACCAATAGAGACTTGCTCCACGCTGTGCTCTTAACGGTGCCTTTTAACTTTTGAGGGATGTCCGATTAAGGACGTGATGTCGCTGTATTAATCTGGTTTCCTGCAGTCATTTACTTTATAACGAAATGTCTCCTTATAACGAAAAAGGTATCTGAATAATTTCTTGGCCTGTTTGCTGCATTTCTATCCTTTATAAGCTTGACTAGAATCTTGACCCCTGAACGAATAATTTCTTGGCCTGTTTGCTGCATTTCTATCCTTTATAAGCTTGACTAGAACCTTGACTCCTGAACGAATATTTTCTTGGCCTGTTTGCTGCATTTCTATCCTTTATAAGCTTGACTAGAATCTTGACCCCTGAACGTATCTTTTCTTCTGCCATAGAATCTTCACATGGCGTGAAATATAAATCAAGAATAGTTTCAAATTCGAGCCAGGGTCCCACAGAATCTTCTGAATCTGCAATTGATGATTTTGAAACGGCTTATATGGATGAACATTACTTTGGAGTGAAAAGAGAAGGCACGGTAAGAGTTGTTCGTTCCGATGCATATAACCTGCATACTCATTTATTATTCTAATAATATAATTACGGCAATCATGGGGAGTCCGGTCTAGGGCAGGGGTGATTACTCCACCAAACTCCTGAAAGGAATTTGTCGACAAAGTTTGATCCCATGTCGGAAAATTTGCTACTCAGTAGCACTGGTAGCGGCTTATATATTTCACATTGGGGGACAGATTGGATTTTGTCCAACAAACCTATACAAATGTATACGAGCCTCTTATATCCAACGCCTGCCAATATTTGTAAAGGAGGGAGGGGTGGTAGGAAGATAATTTCGTAAAATTATTGGAAACTTTGGAAAAATTCCGAAAAATGAAGTGCATTTTCCAAAAATGAAGAAATTTCTCAAAAATGAAAGCAAGTTCTACGAAAATGAAGGAAATTTCCTAGAAGTTATTCCTTTGGAATAAGCAGATAAAAAAGATGTGAATGGAATCTGACTCTTTCAAAATCATGATTTGTCTAACATGTCTAACCTTTATTATTAGGGGCCAAAATGTTACTTGGCCCACAATAAAATTATTGTGGTCTGGCCCCCGGTTCCTACGCCCCTGGCACTGGGATATATATTTGCTCTGTTTCGTATTAAAAGGCATAGCTTTTCTTCCGGGTCATTGTTTCCGAATAGAATTCTTGGCTAATAATTTCTGAATACAAAAAAAAGATCATTTTGTGGCTCACAATTTTACATCCCTGTTGTAAATTTGATTTCCATTTGTTCTCGAAATTTCCGGCTTAGTAGAAACTTAAACAATCAATAGCTTGAAACAGACTATTCCACGGCTTCCATTGTCACGATTTAACAATGTCAACATTAAAATACCATACTTTGAATACCCTATACGTTTTACTTTTAAAAATTGTAGAAAATCCCGTCATCGTAATGGTATCTAGTTTCTTTGATATCTTATGAAATAACCTTTTACTGTATCTTCAGACATCATATCTTCAGACATCATCTTGTGTCTCGTAAATATCACTTACCCATAGGCCTACCCTCAAAACAAATAATAAAATAAAGAAAAAACACACAAAGCCTTGCTCAAATTTGATTTTGATATTATAAACTCTAATTTTTTCTTCTTTCCCAAAGTTCTAGTTTTATTGTATGCAAAGACATCAAAATTTTCTTTCACTAAGGGAAAAGGGACGCAGGCCCTGGGATCTGAGGAAGATCCCAGGCTCAAAGAAGGTTCATGGGGTGAGCCACGATGCGCAACATGTCAACAAGGATGCACATTTGAAGTCCATTACAATGTCTTTCTTTAAAACGTGAGAACTGCACCCGATTGCCCTTCGTGGATGGAGGTAGATGGAGAGCTTATTTTCAAGTATAGAGGCATCTCATTTTTGAACGCATCTTTGTTCCTCCACGGAAACAGTTGGAGACTTGTTGTTATTGTGTCCGCCCATATTTGTGCTCCTTCCACTGTTGCACACCCTCCACAGTCCGTGCATGATCATATCAGGCGTATATTACATCATAAACCAGAGGTAAAACCCTGTCATGCCGGTACTATTAGCTGAGTAGTCACTCCTTAATCTTCTTGTTCTTCCACCAGGATATAGGAATTATTTTCAATGCTATCTCCAAGAGTGGTAGCCGTTCTTTGTCCGCACCTGTGCGCCGACTTTACACTACTGAGGAATACAACCAAACGAAGACTTACGCATCCTTAACGGTATGTATCGACATTAACATATATGCACAAAAGGGGAAGGGTCGGGTTTTAATAAAACATATCATTTGATACATCTTAGGAGAAAGAAAAAGTTGACTCCGGAATTTCCAATTAATCCCAAACGATCTTAATTGGTCACAAATGGTCCAAAATGGTGTCAAATGGTTTCAAATTGTGGTCCCAATTGGAACCAAATTCCATTTGGGAATTTTCAAATAGTCCAAATTTACGTATGATTTTTTTTCTCGCTTGGAACCATTTGGATATTTTAAATGCTTTTTTTTGTTTTAACTTGGGATTTGGATTTTTAGAAACTTGATTTACTACTTGCAGAATAGGTCTAGTTGACCGGCTCCACAAAAGGTAAAAACATCCAGAAATTTTGCTAAAAGGTTCAGAGCAGTTTCTAAAATGTCGATATTTTGAATCAATAATCTTTTTCCTTCATTGATCTTCAGTCAAATTTAGCCACCGAAAAGTTTATAGATCATTATTTTGACCCAATATTTTTAAATAAATAACGCCATCATAAATTTGTTTTGCTCTCCGACAACCCTTAAACCAAACGACATGATGTTTCACAAAGCTGTTTCTAAACTATTATCTTCCTGTCATTTCGGGTTAAACATGATTCCTCAAATTTATATGACGTCATCAACCGTTCACTTGTTAAACGAATTTAAAAAAACAGGCGTTTACCATGTGTGACGATGAAGACCTGTAGCAGCCCTGATTAAGCACTGAGTATAGATTTACCATTCATTATTCATCATTTGAAAATGTCTGCATGTCTTAACTTTACACAGATAAACGAGCTACTTGCTGCTAAAAATGACTTCCGGTACTTAAAAAAACTCTTGCAGAATTTGAAGAAACCGTTTTTTTAGGAGTCATGTGCCATTCATCAACTTACCAAAGTGAGATTTGCATATAAAAACTTCTTTCAAATGTTTATATTTCTTGTTTCACTCTTGTCACGTTCACGTACAACAAGAAATCACTGTTCTTATGATTTCCATCACTTTTTGTTGCATGAAAATTATTATTTCTCTTCGTGAACCATTGTTGATTTGTTAAGAAAAAAATATACATATATATAAAAACATGGAATTGATGTTTTATGAAAAAACATTATTTAAACGTTTCAAAGTTTGCTGAGGGAAATTCCACTTTGGGTCAATTTCATCTAATGTTTTGGGCAAATCTGTGGTCAAGTGGGGCAAGTACCTTTCCATTGCGGAAGTATAATGTGCCCATACGCAAGAAAAAGAACATGGAATGTTTGAAGTTTCTGCTCTGCAGCTCTGGTTGCCCCGTTTGAGCAAAATCCTGGTAATTGGGCTGGTTTGGGATTGTTGGATCCAAACAAGATATGATAATCATGTTGTAAATGATTAAGCGAAATTATCATGATTTGATAATATAACCCCAGAGACCTTGTGTTTCTTGCTTATAAAAGTAGGGGGAGGGTGGGGGAGGGGGTATTTCAACCAAACGGCTGCTTCATATGCTATGTTTAGTTTCTTTGCAAGTGTTCGGCCTGTGTTTTTGCAACCCCCTCAGTATAGAGGTTCTTATGTTTTGCTCGCAGATCAATTACCTCATTAGATTTCCTCGACTTTGCTTTACTTTAAAGGAAGGGTATCGTCCCATAAATAGATTTAGAAGTGAAAGCGCCGTGTTGGCAACGTCACTTCCGGTTTTCAATTTCTCTTATTGATTGCGAGAAATCTGGGGTGTTTTCGATAACACATGTAGGTCATATATGTTCGGTCCGGCGGATGTGTGGTATAGATAATATCTCATATTTCTCGCGATTAATTGAAAACCGGAAGTGTCATTACCAGCACAGAGGCGTTCACTTCTAAATGCTCTTATGGAACGATACTTTTCCTTTAACTTGTTACAGGCGGCAGGTAGCTATGATTAACGGATCAGTTCAGTGGTAAAGCAAGTTTATCTTAATTGAAAGAGGACTTTAAAAGAAACAAAATGGTTATATCCTATTCCGTGAAGGAGATATTCAAGTTTAAAGCTCTGCATGTCATATAGAAATGACTGGTGTAGTAAGTCAGTATGGAAGGTTGGCGTCCTCATCCTCACATTCTTAATAATTGTTAATGTATATTACAAAAAATATATTTAAGTTTTTTTTACTATTTGAATTATTTTCCTCAAACCTTTTTCCAGGTGGTAGCTCTATATTATTATAATCCTATAGATTCTCTTTATCTACTTTCTGACATATCCAATAGCTTTAAAGCCACAAAATTGCAAAATAAAATATGGTAGAATACATACAGACTTTGAGGAATCTGAGGTCACAACTAGTCTTATTTCAGTCTTTTCTACACAAATGATACCAAACTTTAGACTTAAATATCTCCTTAACGGAATAAGATTTGTGTATGCTTTTTTCACTATTTTGTTTGTTTGATGTCCTTTTTTATATAAGATGGACTTGCTTAATCCCTAAATTAATCCTTTAACACTTAATTGCACTGGTGAAAAATAGTTTTTGCCGTATATAAAGTTTTATGACGTTATATATCAGACACCACCCTGGGATCGTTACCTTAGCTAACATGCTGGTATATAATTTCAGACACCACCCTGGAGGGTAAAAACCTTTCGTAATACATGCTGATACCGTAATTCAAAAGTATATTAGACACCACCCTGGGGTCTTTAGCTGAGTAAAAAGCTTTTCGTAGTACATGCTGGTATACCGTAATTTACATTTACCATCATCAATTGACTTTTCCAGCTTTTCTCAGTTTTCAATCTTAATCCCCACCGGGCCACTTACACTTACCCCATGCCACTTTCCAAAACATCCTCGCAAAGTAGTAAAATGTTGTATTACTAAACGTAATATACAACCTATTTTCAAGTCCCCAAAAGTCTCTAGATCTTAATAACAAATAAGAACATAAGTCTATGAACCGGGGGCTGGGGGCACGTGCCTCCTAAATTACTAAAAATAAAAAGTGCCCCTTTTGAAAAAAGAAAGTATCCCTCAATTACTGTCAAAGGCGCAAAAACTGGTAGAAAGTGCGCACACTCTTTAAAAAATATGACAAAATTTCCCCCTTTCAAAACAATTGCCCCTTAATTACTAACCCAATCAATAGTAGGGAACAGGCGATATTTGTCAGTCCCATGCATGCAGGGGAATGGAAAAGAGCCCCTCTCTACATTTCTAAAAAACGAAGTGTCCATTTTACTTTATTTTATTATCTACAGACAGGGAGCGGACATATACATATGACCTGGAAAGTGCCCCCTAAGAGGTCGGGCCCCACACTTTTCGAAAGCTTCATACACTCCTGAATAAGAAAAAGTTATTTAAATTTTAGAAGTTTATATCTAAATCAAATTTTTATTTCTCATTTAGTTTCCGAGCTATTCCTCTTTAAAGTTCGAAGAATTTTCAATAGCTAAATTTGTGCATGCCTAAGGTTTTTGCTCAGGAAAAAAGATTTTGGATCATTGAACAATTCTTCTTATTGACCTATCCGATGTATTGCCTAATTAATCGATATATCTTTATAAACTTCTGCCTAAAACAGGGATTATGTTTTCGTCAATGTGATCCGAGATCCACTGAAGCATTTCGTATCGTCTTACTACTTCATCAGATGCGGGGATGGGTATATAACTCCTGCAGCTGTTCAGAAGAGACACAAGGTGGATCCAAACAATCTTCCTCAACACTGGGTACGTCATCCTCGATTTTCTTGTTAAATATCTGATGTAAAATTCATATAATATGTGTGGTGCACAAGCTATACCGAGGTCAAATGTGGAAATCCTTTAATTAAGTGGAGTGCAGGGTTGATGTGCAGGGCGGAACCAAGTTAAAATTTCAGTGGGGGGGGGAACCAAACCAAACCAGAGCCTCGTGATGTTCAAGTTGATACCATGTTTTATCTGTTTATAGGCAGTTTTCTCATCATCAATGGAACATAAGTGAGGCAACTGGTGGAGTAGATAAGATTGGGAAAATTTTAATGTGATATTGAAAAAATTATAAAATACATAGAAGGAAAATTTGGTACAATAGAAGAAAAGTTTGATAAAATTGAAGGAAAAACTTCCCGAACTTGAAGAAACTGCGGAAATTTGAGAAAAATATCCTTCACAACAAGGAATTTTCACAAAAATTGATGAAATTTATCGAAAATTCAAGAAAATTGCTAATTAGGTAAATTAAAAAATTTTGTAAATAGAAAGAAAATCTTCCTGAAAAGTAAAAAAATTTCCCGAAAATTGAGAAAAATATCCTGAAAATTTCCTAATTTTTTCCACTGAGAGGTGACCCTTCCTACACCTATGGAAGGGGGCAGTGGTGGCCTATCTAGCTTTAGCACCCGATGGGTCGAACTTCAATTTGGTTTATGGGGAAAAATTGACACAAATTTTAGTTGGTCAAATTAGGCACATATGTATTACGCCTATATCAGTATATGTGGATAGGGCACAAAATTAAGGGTTTGGGTGCGGTATTGAGGGGCTTAGTCCAAAATTGAAGATTTTGAAGAGTTGCAGTCCAAAAGTGAAGAGGTATGGTTTCAAAGTGAAGAGGTATGGTTTAAAGTGAAGAGTATGGTTTCAAAGTGAAGACTTTTGGTCCAAAATTGAAGATGTGTGATCTAAAATATAAGATTTTCGGCAAAGAACTCAACATTAACAATTCAGTCAAACTCACGGACAAAAAGGACCACCCGGTCTAGTTAGTATTATGTTCTTTACGAGAATCCGCCACCTGGGGAAATTTGCATCCCCATTCTTATAGTGGGATGGCCAAATTTAAATAAGAGCCTATTTAACTGTTTTGATGGCATTTTTGAGAACAATATGGCATCCATGCTAGAAACGTCGGTATCACCAGGTTGGATGCCCTCGCTGTAACCCCCTATATGGGGATTTATGACGTCATTTAGGCCAATTGATGTTAAGCGGGACAACCATTTAATTAAAAGGTAATGTTTCAAAAATGGTGATATGAGCATTACCATATGGCATGTCATATAAAGGGGAATTAAATTTCCTATTCAATGATACTATTTTAGGGCATTTGCCAAGATTTTATTCATTTTGGGGTAAAAATATTGATTTTTTTACCATTTTTGCCGAAATTGAAAATTTGTATATTTACATTAACTGTTAAAATAACAATCGAAATCTAAGTTCCTATTGCAATGATTTTTTTCCAAAGACTTTCATATACTATCACAAAACCGTGATGAAAATGGTTTTAGATTGGGGTATTTCATTATAGATTGAAATCTTTTTTAAGTTACGACATCAGAAATC
Source organism: Chiridota heheva (assembly GCA_020152595.1). Classification (NCBI taxonomy): domain Eukaryota; kingdom Metazoa; phylum Echinodermata; class Holothuroidea; order Apodida; family Chiridotidae; genus Chiridota; species Chiridota heheva. The sequence continues at coordinate 145,683 of JAIGNY010001761.1, forward strand.
TAAAAATTAGCAAAATTTCGTCCAATAAGTATGTGTCATCTGACGTCACGAGGTCACGTGACTTTTTTACATTGCTATTTTGTCGGTCAAAACCACTGTCGTCTGCTGTACACTTAATTAGACTTACATACGTTTGCATGTTGTTATATAAGATTATTTTTGTAAGCTAATTATGCTGGAATCTTGCTGTGCCGTTGGTTGCATTAATAGATGTGTGCGGGGGAAGAATAATACATTTTCTCGATTTCCATTTGATCCTGATCGACGTTAGTCGAAGTGGATTTCTGCTGTACGACGCAACGGCTTTCAACCTACGTAAGGCCTTGCACACTAGAATTTGCAGCGAGCACTTTATATCGGGTATCTAGGTTTTTTCTGAGTAACGAACAATCAGATTGCATCAACGTTAAAGTTACTCTTCGTAAGCCCGGTGAAAATATAACTCACTTAAGAAAAATATGAAGAAAAATCGGAAGCGAGCAAAAAAATGCAATCAGTAAAATTCGCTGAAGTGGTACTGGTAGGATAGCATGTAGTGTGTTTGTTGTATGTGTGATGTAACTGAGCTGTGTGAAGACGCATAAAACGCAACGAAGTCGCTGGCCTGCAAAATGGAGTCCAGTTGAGTTAGAGTCACGTCACGGTGATGAAATCCCTCTTTAGGCCTATGCGGGTTTTTAGTGGGGCGGTTAGAAAACATTTTTGGACCTTTAATGGTGTTTCTTGAGAACATTATACCAGCTGTGTCAGAAACCTTACTATGGGTCTCATGAACCTTTCCATGGGTGGATACCCTCTTGCTTAGCCCCTCATTGGGGAAAAATGGGGGTAAATTTGAAGTCAATCGAGGTCACGTCGAATTCGTTGAGGGTTTAGGTAATAATTCCCATTCAGTGGTATCATAATGATGTTGTATGTCATATGAAAAAAATGAAATGTTCTATTTTTGACACCTATTATGAGTGCTTTTGTAAAATTTTGTTTTTGATAAAAAATAATTATTTTTTACCATATTTTCTCAATTTTCTAAAATTTTGTATTTCCATTAACTACAAGGATAACTATCGAAATATATTAATATTTTCTTATTCATTGTAAATAAACCGATTTTTAGACGGAAATGACGTTTTAAACAAATTTTTGGCGCAATGTTGATCAGTTGAGGCTCTTTCACATGTGTGAAACCAAGGAGCTTCTGTGTAGAAACCCATAAAAATCAAAATTTTTACAATTATTTCAAGTATTTCTTAAAAATTACGGAATATGTCAAAGAAATCTGAAAGGTAAAACACTGTCAAACGTTCAGTCAATGTACAAATATTCTTAAGATCTTTAGTAAAAAGCTGCAATTTGAGCAAAGAGCTAGTGGTAGCCAAATTATTTCAGCACTTTGTCTTTCTTTCCTTTTGTTTGTTGATCGTCATCATCATTCTGACATAAACACCAATGATGAAAATTTATGTCACTTCTCTATCTTTTCCTTAGTCATATGTTTTCCACTACAATAATCAATTCATTATCATTTACAATTTCTTTACCTCATGATTAATTGTAAAGACACAATGTCCTATTTTAGGAACACCCTTATCAACATAGCCTCCTGCACTATTTCCCAAACCTCCAAAGCACCCAACTGCAAAATTGCCATTTAAAACAGACAAAAGACCCTTAGACATTTTAAAATCACCCCGACCACTCACAGCCTCAACTTCCTTCGCATTTTACGTGTCAAAGCCAGGCGTATTTTTAAAGACAGTAACCTGGTTAAAACCAACATCTGGAACCACTTCATTTCCTTACCAGTTGTAATACGATTAATAGCTTCCATTAGAGTATGGGCAAGGTCCCCATCTCCCATCTTTCTGGGCTGGTGGGTAAAAAATGATCATCATAATGGGGGGAAAAGACATAGGTAATCGTCTCACTACCTCCTTCAGCCAAATCTTCTCCTCTGCCAACTACTCCGATGCTTTAAAACACAATCAGCTCGCGCTGAAACCCAGAGAATCAGGTTCCACTCCGACAACACCAAGAGCTACACCCCCCCCCCCCTTCCTTTACCTTGTGTCCCGAGTTGAAAGAAGCCATCAACGACGCTGGATGCACAGCCAAAGGCCCAAATAACATCCTCTACCAGTTCTTGAAACACTCCCCAAAGTCATTAATACCCTCCTCATTATTTCCAACCACATGATATGGACCCCCCACTCGCAATCACCTCACAGTTCCAAACAGGGGAAAGATAGCTATAACCTTTCCAGCTACCGCCCCATTAATCATTCGGAGGCTAAACTCGTTCCTTGAAACCAGTAGAATCCTCTCCCCAACCAAAGCGGTTTAGAAAACGCCACAATAAGCTAGATTACTTAATCAAATTCTATACCGTTATCAATGAAGCCTTTGTAAAGAAGGAACAGCTCATTGTCATCTTTTTAATTAGAAAAAGCCTACGATACTACCTTTGCGGAATCACTCGTTAACATTGCCAGGTCCGTATGGTCACATACTCTTCAATCCTTACCCCCAAGAATAGTCTGTTTTCCTAACTTTCTTCAATCTTAGTATTAACAACATCATTGATGATCTTGGCCCAACATCAAGTGCGCAGCATAATCTTCTACTCCTCCACCAGCGTTACTCTCATTAAAAACTGGCTCCAACTTTACCTAAACCGCCTACTGGTGCAACGGGCATACGTAAACCAAAGACAAAACTGTTTGCAAGAAGTTTTGTCACTCCAACAATCTCCACCCAAACCCCAACCTCACGCTCTTCTCTTCGGTAATCGTATTCCTACGGTCGATCACACTAGATTCCTGCGAACTGCAAGAAATCCCTCAACCTTCTTCACATACTTCCCATCACTACTTTGGAAGCGGACCGTACTTTGCTACCTTAAACCCTTGTACTCCGTGTGGAGCACAGGTCAGCAACAAGGTGCACTTTGTCCTGTCTGGGGCTATGACTTCTAGCGTACCCCAAGGGCAGAAGAGTGACCTTCTGCCTATGTGGAGCGTCTCCATGTTATCCGGGGTCTTCTTCTCTTGAGTTTCCCTTGCGGGTTCCATCTAAGAGTACGGCGTGCAACACTGGATGTTGGTTTTCTCATTGTTAGACTAAGCCATCCCCATTTCCTTTTCCTGATCGTATGTCAAATGGATCTTGACTTATGCGGTGCCAAAGTTGCCAGTTGATACGTAATATGCTCCTAAAGCATCTGTTAATAAATGTTAAAAGCTTGTGTGATGAGGACTTTGTGCCAGGTTTCGCAGCCAAACAAGTACTAGCTTGACATTAGAGGACCGGTACACCCTCCTCAAAATCTTCAGGCTCACCATTTGTGCCAAGCTATATTACGGCAGTCACCCACAACTCGTAACTTGTAAACTACCCCACCCCACCCCCATACAGAAAATGCATACTTTTATTATGGATACCAGTCATGGGAATCACCTGACAATAAAAAAGCTGACACGGCTGCTAAACAAGCTCTCAACCTCCTCTACTCCTGTCCCAAAACACATGCTAACATCAAACCACTAGTCTGATTGTTTCACATGTCCGTCACCGCTGGCAATCAAATTGGGACGCCCACACAGCTAATAAACACTGCAACATCCAGCTTTCCACTCCCACCAGCCCCACTACATCTCTCGTAAAGACCATATCTATACCACCAGCCTAAGAATAGGTTACACCCACTTCACACATTTCCACCTCCTTACCGACTCCCCCAACCCACCTCTCTGAAATAAGTGTCACGAACCCCTTACGGTTAAACACAACCGTATTGACTGCCCAATCTTCACCCAGCAGCTCCCCTAAATCTTTTCAAGTCCGTTGACGAGCTCTTCCGCAAAATACTCCCCAGAAAAAAATCAGCTCCTTCCTACACCATACTCTTATACCTATCCTATTACTGTATTCTGTCGAGCTTCTCCAACCTCTTTTCACCTCTGACATAATCTAATCTCGCGGGCACAATTTGATCATCGTTGTCGTGGTGCCGTTAAACCGCACCAAACAAAAAATATTGAATCCAAGAATTCTGTCAGAGCATGGTTTAATTTTCATGAAATTTTCTTTTGTAAGCCAGTATCAATACTCTCACTTAATACAATCAACAACAAAACTTCCAGCCAATCAAATATCAGCATTTGAGAGGACAAATTTAAATTTACAATAAAAGCGGCAGTTGTGTGTTATGAGGGAGGAGAGGGGTGGTCGGTAAATTCGACCCCCAACATTTCAACCTTTCCCAATGAAACATGTAAAACTTGGCGAGGATCTGTTGTTTTCTTTTACAGAAAAGATATTTGGGAGCTAATGGTAAGACAATATCATTTACAGTATCTCGAGTCTCCAAGTTCGCCAACCAACCCTCTCCTTTCATATTACAGCAGCTCGTTACTCATGTAATAATGCTAATTAGCCTCTAACGCTATTCAGACCGTTTTTTAAATAACAGAAGTCTTTGGAAAAAATATCAATTATAAATTCACACTAATTCACACTAGTGTTCAAAATTACAAATTGAGCAAAAATATTTTTTTGACCAAAAATTCAGCATTGTACGAAAACTTATCTTGTTCATTTGCATTTAACAGCTATTGGGCATTGTAAACAATTTAGATTAGATTTAAAATCAAATGCATCTTGTGGAACGTTCAGAAATAAAGTAAGGCGTGGGAGGTCAATTTGTAGAAAATCTGTACATTGGGCGCAAGTTTGCTCAATTTTAGATTTCTGACTCACTTAAAAATTTCCTCATTCTATAATGGAATACCCCAAACTTAATGATAATTTTCACCACAGGTTTGTAATAGTAATAAAAATACTCATTTTTTACATTTTGGAGAAAAACTGGAAAAAATACTATTTTTACCCAAAAATTGAGTAAAACTTTTACAATTGCACTCAAAATAGGTATCAATGTTTAAAAATTTAATTTCCTTTTATATGACATGCAATATGATAATGTAAATATTGTCATTGTTGAAATAATACCCTTTAATCAAAAAGTTGTTTTGCATGACTTTAAATGACCTCAATTAAGTCATGAATCCCCATATAGGGGGTTACAGCGAAGGCATCTACTGTGGTGATACCGACGTTCCTAACATGGATGCCATATTGTTGTCAAAATGCCATCAAAACTCTTAATTAGGCTCTTTTTTTAGCTTGGCCGCTCAAATGGTAAAAAGATTCACTATTTTTACCCCAAAATGCAGTAAAAATTGGTATCAATGAATTTAATTTGATTTATCAATTTAATTTCCTTTCATATGACATGCAATATGGTAATGCTAATGTCATCATTTTTTAAACATATTCAACAAATAACTCGAGTAACCCATGCGAGGTCAATTTGTCAGTTTGTAAAAAACCTGTATAGGCCTATTAGGCGAAATTTTGCTCATTTGTATATTTCTGACTAAGTGACTTCAAAATTTCTTCATTCTATAATGGAATACCCCAAGCTTAAATAATTTTCACAACAGTGATAGCATATGAAGGTCTTTAGTAAACACAATATGAATAGATTTCGATAGCCTCATTTTAGCAGTTAATGGAAATGCAAATTTTTCAATTTTGGGAAAAAATGGAAAAAATGATCATTTTTACCCCAAGATGGAGTAAATGATTGGCAAATACACTCCAAATAGGTATTAATGAATAGGAAGTTTAATTCGCTTTCATATGACATGACATATTGTAATGCCAATATCACCATTTTTGAAACAATACCTTTAATTACATGGTTGTCCCGCTTGACCTCAATTGACTTAAATGACGTCATAAATTCTCATATCGAGGGCATCCATCCTGGCGACGTGCCCAGGACTCATACCGATGGTTCTAGCATGGATGCCATGTTGTTCTCAAAAATGCCATTACAGGTCCAGAAATGATTCTCAACAACCCCACTATAATAGGCCTAGACCAAATGGACGGGGTGACCACTTGGTAGCACGGAACTAAAAGCATCAAATGGTAAAAGCATCAAATTCCGGGTTATTTTCGCACCAAAAACGTATTTTTTCGTAACGTTTTCTGAAAAAGGAGGATCTATAGTACTTTCCCCGTGAGGTAATTTCACCTGAGATTTTGGTCCCGTTTTGAGCCCAATATCAGAAGATAGTAAATACTTTCATCCAGAAGCGGAGCCATGCAGGTTTAAATGTCAGTGGCCAAGTCCGATTCAAACCAAAGATTCTTGCAATGCTTTGTCATAATTAATGGAACATAATGGGAGGGGTGAAGATAATATTAATATTTTACCTGCTACAAACCATTAACCATTTTCATCATTGCATCATGATCATTGTATAAATCAGTAAAAGTCAATTTATAATATGTGAAAACAGATATTATAACCATATCATTTTGTAGTCTAAACTTACTCCGTATGGGGACATTTCGTTTTCATTTCTTGATATTATGTACAAGATGAAATAAATCCAATAAAAACTAACTTCAGCACTCTTCAAGCAGGTACCCGACTTTTCGTGGTTTCCTCAAAGAGCAGCTCCCTGGTTTTCTTGAAGCAAAATATCTCTCTTGGGAATACGATGTCATGCTCTCGATATCTACGCTTCATGCTGGGGTGTAGATGGGGCTTATGTTAGAATGTTCTATCAAGCATTAAAACAGAAAAGTATAAAAAGAAAATCAAAAATTAAAAGATATTTGATTATGCTTAATCTTCCTTAGAATGATAGCCTTGATGTGTGTGTGAAGAGTGGGCGTGATCTGTGCGATCCAGGTGCTGGCGCTATGTCACAATTTTGTGGATATGACGACCGATGCAAGTAAGTTTATGTGGAGTGAAGCCGATGAAGGTATAGTAACTGACTGTACGCCTACTATGCAGGCATATAGGCGGGATTTAGTAGTAAACGGTGGCATTTTCCCCACTTTTTTGATATTTGTATCTTTTGTATGGGGAATTATTGTATCTTAGTGGGATTTTATGATATTTCTTCCCACTTCCGGTTGGCAAATTTTGTATTATATCTCATGTTATGATGTCATTAGCCATAGTTCCATCTGAACTCCATTCAACGCCCCACCTCCCCCCCCCCCATCCTTCCTTTAACCAGCCGCACACAAAAGATAGTGGCATAGAATAAATGCCCTATTTAACAAAACAACACACAAATAGAACCTTACATATTCCATCTCCCATACAGATATACTTCCCTGTACACTCTGGAAAATGCACTGGAAAATTTGAACAGATACACTTTTGTTGGCCTCACCGAGGAGCTTGAGGGAACCACGGTAGTTTGAACACTCTTCTTCCTGATATGACCAGTGGATTGTTAAAACACTTCTACAATATTCAGAACGGTAAGATAAATATATTTTTTAACAGGGACAGTGGCGTAGCCAAGCCCTTTGGGCCTTCCCACAAATGAAATTATCTCGCTTCTCCAATAAAAAATCGCAAGAGGATTAACTAAAGATATAAGGCTTAGTAGTAATAAAGTCATAAAACTAGAGTCAGACTCAAGTTTCCTTGTAGTGAAAAGGAGGAGGGGAGGGGTCACCTACTTGGTCTGTCTGTCGTGAAATAGTTTAAACGGCTAAGTTGGCGTTAGGATACACCCCTCCCCCCCCCCCCGAAATTGTAAGTTGCCCCCGACCCACCAAATTTTGCAACCGTGGTTATAACACTGATCAGAGAAGCCAGAATGGGGCACGTGCGGGCAATTGCGTCATCAAGCCCCAATGGAGGTACAAAGTACCCTTTCTTGTTTAGTAAAAAGCTGGGTAATTACTATGATCATCAAACCTTTTTATTATTATTTGCAAATCGATAAGAAAGATGGTGCAGCAGTCTCTGGACGTGTAGAAGCACAGTTGTATTAAAATCTTATTTTAAATTAAACGTAGTTCCTATATATTGTTTTTCTATTATGCAAATCATTTCAAAACGTTTTACAAACAGGAGCATTTTGAGACTATAAGCTGCAGCCACAATCAAGCCTGTACTATTATCATTACCGTGCTCCAATCTCTTATGCTGAGCACCAAGCGAAAGGGCAATAGGTCCATTTTGAAGCCTTTGGTATGACTCGGCCGGGAATCGAACCCATAATGGACTTACCGGCTGGTAAGTGGATGCTCTACCAATTGAACTGACCAGTAAAACCAAAGAGCTTCCACACATAAGGAGCAAACAGTCTCATTAAAAGTAATTACAATTACTATAGCATTTCAAATTTGCATGTCGTACTATTCAAATTGTTATGCACGTTTCTCACTTTCTGATTTACAAATTGGCGCACAAAACTATGATCAATGTTTGTACACAAATGCAAATCTTTAGTCCCATAAACAAAGAAGCCCGGTGCAGCGCATTCGAAATGAATCATGCAGTAGCGTAATCCCATGGGCCCAGAAAACGGTTTATTAAATGGACACGTTTAATAATGACGATCCGATGTATACCTCCAAATGTAAATATATCTGGCCCCACCATAATGTGGATGCCAATGTATAGGGCCTAACAATTTCTTGTAAGTTAATTATACTTGTCGTGACCAAAGAGTTTCCACATATGTGGAGCTCTTTGTTCTGACCATGTTCCTAAGATTAATTATTGGTTATTTTTGTATTTTACAGGGAAAAGGGAGAACTTTCATACGAAATGCACTCAGACACCGTCGGTAAATACCACTAAAATTCTCACTGAAAAGCTTAAGTTGGAGTACATATTTTATCACCACGTCAAGAAAAGATTTCACTATCTCAAGAAACGACTGAGGATTGTTATTCCTAATGAAGAGAAATATCTGAATATTCAGTGAATACAAACGTCGAGTGGTATATATACTTGGGGGTGCTGAACCACCAATAAGTTTTATATTGCTATCTCGCTCTATCTCTCTCTATTATTCAACGCGCTGTGGTGTATTCGCTGGGTAGCGATATAGCAATTCAAAAACTATTGGTATCCAGAACGCCCCAATTCATATACTACTACTAGTAGTAAATCACACACTAAGCAATTTAAAACAATTTACCTAGGATTTGTTCACCCTCTCTACCAGTAATGCCGTCATTTAAAATTAGTAATATAGTTTATAGATATACATGGTTCAACCAGCAGCCATGTCCTATAATGACAAAGTATCTAAAGTTACTGATATTTCTAATAAAAGAGTTAATAAAACTACAAATAAACTTATTCAAAATACAATTACACCAACACAGTTAAATGAGAAAATACTTCAATATACAAAAGATAAAGAAATTACTTTAGCAAAAATAAATAAAAGAGCTAATAAAGCAGCAAACAAACTTAGCCAAGAAGATATTTTTAATCCAGAATTAACTAATTTCATTGGTAATAATATTCTTAGTGGTGCCAACAAATTAACTTTAAAAGAATCAATTATCTGAATAATTCTAACGATGCTGTAGAATATATGTATTCTTATTACACATCAACAAAACCAATAATATATAATGAATCTAATAAACCTATCTACAATAGAAGTATTGAATCATTCTTTAATGAAAATAAAGAAGAGTAATGCGTGTTTTTAATGAACTATTTAGTTCTGCTGGATCTTATAAAACATCTATTACTATAAAAGTTATAATTGCTAAAAAGAAAAAAATTCTGAAGGAAATTAATTTATAGATATAATTTTTTTTTAAATTATGAAACAAAGCCGGTTACAGTAATGACTCCATCTGGTATAGCTTCTGTGTTTTCTGATCTTAATAATCAGTTAATTGCTAAAGAAGATTATGGGGCTGGTGAATCTGGGTTTATTATATAATCAATTGTAGGTATGTACATAAAAATACTAGATTTAATCCAATAATAGGAAGCAGCTTTATTAAAACACCTGAATTTATAGAATAAAATAAAAAATGTGTAATTAATGTAGAAAATAAAGATAATAAATGTTTCTTATGGTCATTATTAGCATATTTTCATCCCCTAGACAACCATAAATATAGAGTTTCTAAATATATCATGTTTAAAAATGAAATAAAACAAATTCATTTCCTGTGAAAATAAAAGATATTTCTAAAATTGAAAAAGAAAATAATATTGCAATTAATGTTTACAAATATTCAGAAAATGTAAATTCATTAAATGAAATTTTCGCTATTCATTATAGTAAACAAAAATCAGATTTAAAAAGAATAAGATTATTATATATTTATAATGAATCTGAAGTTATTGACATTAGAAATGTCGCGGGGCATTACGTTCTTATAGAAAAACATGAAAGACTACTACATGGAATTACAAAACATACGGATACAAAATTCTTTTTGTTATTTATGTGATTCTCATTTTTCAACATAATTAATTAGAGATGATCATAGAAAATTATGTATAAACATAAGTACTCCAACATATAAAGAAACATTCCCAACTACTGATAAATGTAAATGAGGACCAAATAAAGGAAATCTAGAAAATATATTACATTTCCAAAATTATTCCAAAATGGAAAAAATGCTATTTATTATTTATGCAGATTTTGAATGCTTATTAGAATCTACCAGTAAGGCCGCCCCTCCCGGGACCCCAACAAACGAATCAGACCGTCCATCAGGACACATAAAACATGCGGTTATTCTTATGTTGTTGTACATAAGAATAAAATTGATAAAAATGTATTGTATACAGCTTCTACTAAAAAGAAATGGATAATTTAGGTAAAAAATGTATACAAAGTTTAAAAGAAACTCATAATAAAATTCAAGATTAATTGTTATCACTTAGAAACCATTAATAATGAACGCTGATGATAACAAAATATTTCAATCATCTAAAGAATGTTGGATTTGTATTAAAAGATTTTATCATGAAAAAAAACTAGGCAATGGCTCTCCAAAACAAGAAGTGTGTGTTCATGGTCATTTTACAGAAAGAATTCAGAGGTGCAGCGCATCAAAAATGTAATCACAAACTACGTATAAATACACATGTGAAAATTTGTGTTGTATTTCATAATCTCAAAGGATATGATTCTCATATAATTATTTCTGCAATAGGTAGAGATGATAAAGTTAGTTGTATTCCATTTAATTATGAAAAATACTTATCGTTTACGTTGGAAACACAAACAAGACAATTAATATTTATTGTTTCAATGCAGTTTATTACATCTTCGTTGGATTCATTAGCAGCAAATTTATATGATTTTGGTAAAGGTAAAGATCAATTTAATTGATTTCATTTTATTGTTCACCGGCTGTCCCACCAGGGACTGGTGGACTGTCTGAGAATTGTCTAAATTTGCATGGATTACATGGATTCGTTTGATAAATTATCTGAAAATGAATTACCAAGAATTGATCAATTCTATGACAATTTGAATTCTTCAAGCTGTACGCTTGAAAATTATGCGCACGCACAAAATGTGTAGAAAACCTATAAGTGCAAAAGAATGTTAGATTATCATAACTTATACCTTCAAACATAATGTTTTATTACTTAATGATGTATTTGAAAACTTTAGAAAAAACATCTATTAAATTTGATCAATTAGATTCTGCACATTATTTCTCAGCGCCAGGACTATCGTGGGACGCTTTCCTAAATCAATCTAAAGTAAAATTAGAATTATAAACTCATGATAAGCAAGAAGATATCTATATTTCATGAGTGGGGAATTCGTGGCGGTATAAGCACTCTTTGTAAAAAACAAATATACCTGTGAGGATCCTAAAGACTACAGACCCGTCTGGCAAGACTAATTTAAAGGTACATGATTTAAACAGTTTACACCCAACAGTAATGGTAAGAAAATTACCAGTTAGAGATTTCAAATGGTGTGAA